>JBAMBO010001063.1:0-68707 GCA_037044535.1 Lordiphosa magnipectinata
AGATACAGATCCATATGGATAGCAGAACTTGGCTATGTTAACTTGGGTCGATTCATTTGCCCTTGCAAGTCTTCCGGCGCTGGGATTCCTTGCAGGCCTAGACAAAAAAAATAAAAAAACATGAATGATTTATTTAGGCACACATCTTACTGCGACTCACCTGGCGTCGATAGCGATCTTTTTTGTCTTCGCTGAGCTTTGTCCAGGCTCGAGCGGCCTTTCTGATTAGGTCCCTCGGCTTCACGCCGCAATGTTTACGTCAATAGGAACGGATAAAATTAAGATATCCGTTGTTGGTCACAGTACCTGGTCGACTGAATTGCTTCTTGTCGCAGCTGACTTTGCGCTTCCTGCGCTTGGGGCAAGCTGGCTTGCGTTTCTTGGCGCAAGGATTACGCTTGCGCTTCTTCTGGGCACAAGGATCGCGCTTGCGCTTTTGGGTGGGGCATACCGAAGATGCAGATGGAGATTTTTTGAAAACCGCTTTTAGACGCTGCAGCTCGATACGTCTCCCTTTCGTTGCAGCTTAGCTGCTTCCAGCACCTAGCGCCCTCCATGGCGAGGCGTGACGATCTCAAACCAGAGTTACGTCTGTCTATCTCCCTCATATAGAACAAGAAGCCTTCATTCTTCCTGGATCCCATCTTTGTAGCAACGTCCATTTCCATGGCTATCCACTGAATTGGTAACTAGGATTGATATCGCTAGGATGGTGAAAACGCTTTTATGTATATGCCGCATATGAATGGATTCTTCAAATTTGTTAGACTTTCTTTATATACTCACCACGAGCAAAAAATTTTAAAAAAATATACTATAAATATAAACTACAATAAAATAGAATGTAAAACTTCGTATGAACTTGTCTAACACTAAATTGTAACTGACTGAAACTCAAACTGATTCTATCCATATGAGCAAGATTACCAAGTCATGGCATGCTATTTTCTCACAAACTAAACTAACATAAAAAACACATTGAATCTGTAGACGCCGCCGGATACGTATTCCCCGGTGGGGGAATTGCAAAGGGAATTATAATTTTGCCCAGAAGTTTGCAACGCATAAAAATATTCATTTCCAACCCCATAAACTATATATATTCTTGATCAGGGCGACGAGCTGAGTCGATTGAGCTTTGTCCGTCCGTCTGTCTGTCCCTCTGTCTGTTTCTACGCAAACTAGTCTCTCAGTTTTAAAGCTATCGAGCTGAAATTTTGCACACAGTCTTCTCTTTACGGCACGCTGCTAATATGTCGGAATTGATCGGTTTGTGCTAAAGTATGTAACAGGGAGAAGGAATCGTTTACGACCCTATAAAGTATATATATTCTTGATCAGAATCAACAACCGAGACGATTTAGCCATGTCTGTCTGTCTGTCCGTCCGTCCGTATGACCAAACGGATCTCAGAAATGGTAAGAAATAGAGGATTGACATGTATGGGACATATACTTCTTATACTTACAGGCAGATCAAGTTTATTTTCAATTTGTCCCACAATTTGGAAAATACTACCGTTTCTTTCACAGTTTTGAATATATAAGTTTTGTACCTTCTAGAGATATTTCGTTATCAAGATTATTTATCGATGATTATTTTGATCTCTAGATTATGGCTTATATGAACTCGATAATGGGTGATGTCAAATGTGGTACCCACTATCGCGGTATATCGATGCATGTTACCATCTCTTAAGGAAACATTTTATTGGTCAGCACCTCAATATATTTAAAATCTTACAAAATTCTATCGAGTGGTTTTCCATTAACTCCATTTTCTAAGTTACACCTCTATGGGCGGGGTACTAACCGCTTGTCCATTGGAGGCGGGAATTTAGTATAACAATTGTGGCGACTTCCTTCATCTTTGGTGAATTTTCCAAAATTTTAGCTCTCACCTTTTCTTAACCAGCAACAGATGTTGTAGCTGTGTGTTGCTAGTATAAATGTGCCCATTTATCGCGAACTTGACGTGATCAAGAAAAACTGGGTATGAGGTGTTGCTCCCTGATGCCTCTAGTTTCATAGTTTATTGGTCACGTTCCCATGCAATTTTGAGTGTTCCACTGTGTAATAAAACTCTGACATTATATTGCGTTCATTATTTTAAAATGAGTTCCACTCAACCTCAGCTGGCGCCCTCTACATATGGTGGCTATCTGTATACCAATAGAGGTACCAACAAGGGCTAAAGGTGGCCAATTTATATTTCATGCCTGGCGCCAACATATTTTTTAATTTTTCATTGCATTATTTTAAAATATGATTTAAAATTGAAAAATAATTTAAAAATGCATCATTAATCATATAACACAACCAAAAATTTTCAATTAAACATCAAATTAACTCATTACTTGAATATAGGAAATTTTTTTTGCTGAAGATAAGCTAGAGATTGACCATTAACTGGAACACTAAACTAACTAGATTTTCAAATAAGAAAATGAAATCTCCTGAAGTTCTGTGACTCCGACGGATTTTTCGCGCGTCTTGCAAGCCAACCGAGTCCAAATTCTGTAGAGATTTCCAGGACACCCCCCTATAAATATTAATTTTTTCTAGCTACTTTAAATATTCATTTTGCATTTTTCCCAATATACGTAACTGCAAACATACAACTTTTTGTATTGGTGTTTTTAATTTTGAATGTTTGTACATATTTAAAGAGTTCTTGGAAGATCGTTCTCACATTCTAAAATAATAAGATAAGAAACTTAATTGTTTGACCTTAGAGCAAAAACAGCTTGCAAAGTGAAATATTGCTCAATTGTTTAATCGTCAAAAGGAACTCGTTAATAAAAACGTCAAAGATTCTTCACCAAGATCATATTCTTATGCAGATGAAATTAAATCTTTAGTGAAAGCTGATATCTCATATGAGAAGCTCAAAAAATGTTCTGAATCTATGAGAAGTGGCCAATCCATGAAACAATAACTACAAGGTAGCTTCGATATTCACAGTCGGCCTTGGTTTGATGACTTAAAGTTGAAATCTGGTGTATCGAATCGACATGGTCGCCTTCGATTTTCTGATGTAGTGCGAAACTTCTATCGAAAGCTGTGCAAAAATGTAAGTTAAGACTGAATGGCCATGGATTTTGTGTGTGTTGCAGTCCTCATGTTCGATAAATTCTCGCGAATGCGAAAAGGCACTTCCGGTTGCGCTAAATTGGGGTTATTGTATAATGCCATGCTGTTATTGTATCATGTAGCCAATCGGAGTTTCTCATATGAGTTTTTTGACAGCCAACTCATAATGAACTGAGGAATTTTTCAGCTATATCATATGAGATATCACACAAGTGTAAATACAGCTTTAGGAGCTAGAAAAAAAGATAAGGTGACAAATGCATAATGACCGACTTGTTTGCTTCTTTTAGAGGAATGCAAAAACTAACTTAAAGTTATGTTTTAAAGTTTTGAGTAAACTATTATATTATTGTTGGCTTACCACAATACACACAGTAAACTATTATTGCAAACAAACCGTGAATCGTCGTGATCGTGAGCAAACACTTGGTTTCGTGCGTATCCGAACTAAAGAGAAACATCGTGAATTCAGTATTAACGAATTTTTTAAAACTTATTTTTCCTGAAGAAAATTCATGTGGATTTTTGGAATTTTCGTAATTTTTTATCGTGTCTTCAATATTTAAGAACTTCAAGCTTCAGCAACAAGAGATTACCAAATTATTAGAAGGCGAACACGGACATTTAGCGATATTATTTGTAAGCTTACATTTTTATGTAAAAATAAATGATTTTCGTCGAACATTCTTAGCTAAGTATTTTCCAAAACTCAGCAATGGATAGCGCCATTACTTTGACCATTATCTTGTCAATACATTCTTCAGATTTTGACCAAATTTACCAAAATTGTGTGGAAACCGATAATATTCATAACTGGAAAGCAGAAAGACGCTACCATTGAAAATAAAAAAGTTTTTTCTACAAAGACTTGTTTTCCTAACTATATTTTGTATGGCAGCCTTTCTATATAGTTGACCGATTTTCATGAAACTGTGTGAAATTGTGTAAAGGCATGGAAACTTATATATACAAGGTTGTGGCATGTTTGCGTTGAAGACAAAAAAGTTTTTCCTACTAAAACTTCTTTGTCGTCCGATAGTTCCTATGGCAGCTTTATGCTATAGTCATCCGATCCGACCGGCTCAGATGTGCAGCGTATTTGAACCAAAAATATTCGTGCAAAGTTTGGTTAAGATAACTTTGAAACTGACGGAGGAGATAGCATAGTAACAGACGGACATGGCTATATCAACTCAGCCCGTCATGCTGATCAAGAATATATATCTACTTTATGTGGTCGCAGATGCTTCCTTCTATGCGTTACAAACATCTGGACAATTTAATATACCCTCTACAAGGGTATAAAAAGTTCGGTTCTTATTTTTATCGGTCGGTACGCTACAAGTTATTTTCAGTACTTGAGTTTTTTCGAACTGTACATAACGAAAAAGTTACCGTACTTGTCTGATTACGGTACTTGGCATTGCACAGTACTTCTTAGGTACAGAACATAAGTACGGTACATTAAGAACCCTAGTATTAACACGTCTCCAAGGTACTTTAATTCCGAGACAATTTCCACGGTCTTCCAATTTTCTGCTAATGCCAGTCTTCCTCCTCTTCGAAACACCATAATATGTGACTTTGATCTGTTCACTTCAATTCCCCACATAGTGCAGTATCTTTCGAGCCTTCTTATCATTTCTTGTAGAGTCGAAGGCTGATCCGCAAGAATATCGATGTCGTCCGCGTACATGAGAACCCGTATGTGGATGTCTCCAACTATAACTCCACCTTTTAGATGATCGTGGATGACATGAGGCATACATTTTACAAAAAATAGAAGGTAGTGCAATGCGTCGCTTGTCAAACAAAAAATTCCAATGTGACGCAACTGACTCACAAGTTTGTATATGTTAACATTTTTTAAAATGCGTGCTCCGGGAACCAAAATGAAAATGAATTAAAATTAAATCAAGTTAGAACTTAAGAATTCAAATTCCCAACCTATGACTAATCTTTCAAATGACGTCAAAGACTCGAAAAGTTATGCGCATGAGAATTTTAGCAAGTGTTAAGTTTTCCGTTTTTCTCAATCCATGTTGCTAATGGTGTGGTCAGAACACTCTTCTTCAAATTTATCTTAAGATTGCCCGAAATGCAATAAGCCCCAAAAAACCTTACTTAAATTTATAATTTTAAGCTTAGATAAAATTTGGTTGTAATATTTGTAACTGATTTATTTTCTGAGTTTACTCAATTGTCAGTTACAGGGCTGACGTATAAGTACATTTTTTTTTGTTACAAAGTAAAACAAATTTGTGGCCTAATAAAGTCATAGATCGTGTACACAATCGTGTAAACAAAGAATTTTCTTCAATTAAATTGAGGCTGGAAAACTATAAGTCTAGTAGACAACTACGAAATAAACCGAAAACAGAGATACTTGAGTTCTTTTTGCCAAAACGCTAGTGTGGCTGTCGTTTAAGCACGAACGGGTGCTTACATAGTTCTATGACAGAGAGTCGTGTATGTGGATTCTTGACTAACAGTGCATCAATCAGTTCCTTGACTTCGTCGCTAAGTGTGGGCACCAACACTGCCGGTAAGTGATGCCAATCATGCTGTATGGACGAAAGAAGCTCCGTAGTCTCGGAGCAGCCTTCTCCATAGGAAAACTGTTTGCTTAGCCTATAGAAAAGCGACACACCCAATGACCAGGTGTCCACCTGGAAGTCATAACCCATGCGGCTAATCAATTCTGGAGCCATATATGACGGCGTGCCACAGGCATTATACAGTTTTCTCCCTTCGTAGAATGTCGCTAAGCCAAAATCTGCTATTTTCACTACTCCAATTTCAGGTTGATCTCCCCCAAATTCCAGGTTTCAAATGAACCAGCAGATTCTCTGGCTTCAAATCACGATGGATTTTTTGACGCGAGTGCATGTGCTCCAAACCGAGCGCCACATCGCTTAAAATGTGCCTAGCTGTTGATTCGGAAAAAGGTCCACGCTCATCCAACAGTCCATCGACATCACAATCCAGGCGCTCCACTACAAGATATAAATACTTTATCTGCTCAACGCTGTAAATGAGCTCCACTATGTTTGCATGGCCCTGCAATTGACGCAGTATCTCAGTCTCCCTATACTCATCGCCCATAGTCGAGTACATATACTGCTTGTCCATCATTTTGACGATCAGTCGATTCGCTATATTGGCCTTACTAAGAGCTTTAAATACGGCCATGCTTCTTCTCAGGACTATTGGCTCCGTGACTTCCACATACAATTGTATCGACAGCGGCAGATTTTCGGGTAAAGTCATCATAACACTTCTCCAGGCTATTTCTCTCATTCTCACGGCGTAGGATGGAGCCTAATAAGCGCATGTAATTTCGGTTGACCTTATACTCCATATTGATATACCTCTCATATTGGCAACAGCCAACAAGTATATCGCCCTCGCAGATATCACCCAGGGACACAATCGGAGTTCCGTCTATTCTATAAAGTTTATTTATTGCCGATGGCATCAGCACATGCGGCCTGAGTGCATTTGTTACCGCCTCTAACAGAGCTCCGAACTTCTTATAAAGGTTATTTAAAATAGGGAGTGAGACGCCTCCGAAATGCGGATTGCCATTCCTCATAAAAATGGAGCGCAAAGCCTTCACCGGCACGCGCTGAATCAAGTGTTTTCGAGTTGATACATAGTTACTGATATTTATCATGGTGTTTTGCCTTTTAAATATCTTGGTCCGGAAGTATATTACGTTTTAAGTATCTTGGAGTGAAAGTATCTGATGTGTAAGCGACCGATTGTGAGAATGTTGTGAAAGTTCTAGTTGATCTGAGTATGGAAATGACACCGCCTGCTGTGTTTCCATGCTGTAGTTTCCGGGTGTAGTTTCCAGTGACTTGACAGTGACTTGACAGTGACTTGACATTGAGACAAAAAGACAGAAAACTATCGCATGGAAACATAGCAGGCGGTGTCATTTCCATACTCAGCTAAACTTTCAATCAACTAAATAAAATAACAATCAATAAAATAAAAATATGAACTAATTAACATTAATTTACAGTGCTATTCATAATTCGGCATTCATCATGTTCTTTAAGCTTCAGCTAATCTCTATTTTAACAGTACCGGCACACAACGAAAGATCATTCTGCATGGGAGGAAAACCTTGCCGTAAGTGCTTTGATTTAATTAACTTTGGGCTTGTTTAAAGAAATCACACAACTAAACAAAAGAATAAGATGCGGATCAAGTCTGAGTCCGTCTTATTTGAAGTGTTTAACCATCTTGAATTAAATTGCCATACATATTCAAATTCAGAAATGATATTTGCCTTTGAGAATCAAAACTCAGTCTATCACAGGATGTACTAACTTTAAATTCCATTCACATATTAAAATCGTATTACCTAAGTTTTTCTATGAATAAGCGTTGACCTTTACATAATTTGCCTTATGCTTATCCAAACAATGAAGTCGCATTTCCATATCTTTAAATTTTTAGCATAAGTTTCTTTATATTCCTTCTAGATTAACATAGAACTGTAGTGGCCAGAGAATCTCATAATGGTTAATGGTTCATATTTTGTTTACCGATAGTTACATATCTATCCTCTTTGCTCCTCATTAAAAGCACTGCATAGATCAAAGCTCGCACGCGCTCGCCCCCTTGCTTTTCGATTTCGCTAGGCGTGTTCTGCTTAGCGACCACGATGTTCCTTTCTTTTTTGCCTTTGAATGTGACTGACGTGCATTGCACCGTCACGTAAATTTTGAAACAAAGCACAGCCCAAAAGTGTTTTACAGCATAAGAAAGAAAGTGAAGACGCATAAGGGTAGCATCCCCATGGAATATTCTCCATATTTATCTGTATGTACTGGCGTACATACATCTATACACGGTTGCAGAAAATCTTCAGGCAGAAAGGTGATATTTTATGGCTTAAAAAAGTCCAGTGCAGGTGCTTAATGAATTCTTTTCTTAGGGAAAAACGCTTACTTCTTGGGCAAGTGGCCAGTGCAGCACCCCCGCCTAAGCGCGACCGCGCCTTTACTACATATTTACACATGTACATATGTAGGTGCTGTGGCTGATGTCCATTCCCATACATACATACACACTCAGCAATTCCGCAGTCAGGCTGAGCGAGCTATATCGAGAAATCACTCACCCGGCTCAGACTTGCAACCTGATATTGTTCTCCTTTGGATAATTCTGGCCAAGTTGGTGAAGACAGTGCACTCAACAGAGAAACAATTTTGTGGTTATGTTGGCAAATCCACCGTGAACGTGCATTTAATTCCAGACACCTGCCTTTGCATACATATCGAACATACAGACGTCTCTCATTATGGACACACACATTCCCACCGACCGCTAAGTAGCTGTATTAAACAAAGACATACTAGATGTTTCTAGCACTCAGCGAGATTGGAGTTGCCACATTACGTGAATTTCCTTTCGAGGGCTTCCCAAATAATTTCGAATCATGCTTGTTAATTGCGATTAGCTTTTGATAATTCACTTTTGCTAATAATTTTTGCTCAATTTAATTTAGAAATCTTTACTGGCCTAACGGGTAAAATAAGTTCATTGAACACTTTGTAAAACAGTTACCATTTTCGTTCATAAGAACATGAACTTTAATGTTAAAACTAAATGTTTAACTAAATCTAAATGTAATCTTAAAAATTTTATTTTATGGCAGCTTCTCCACTTCCGTTTATATTGTTTTTTTTTGTAGTCCAAATGTTAATTTTATTAATCACAGCCTAACAGCAGCTACGTCGAAGGGACCTACGATCGTGCAGAGATGGATATACATACATGTGAGTTAAATTTGTAAGAAAACGAAACTGAATAGAACAAAATCTAATAAATTGCACAAGTGAAGTATACCGATTTAAATCCTTACTGCGAATATAGCTGCTCATATCTCATATCTCAATTATTAGATTAAGTAAAAAGCCTTGTGCTAATCCAGTTATTTTCTTTTTCAACAATGCTATATTTTTTATATACCTATATTTGAAATGCTCTTTGAAGTAATGAATACATAATGTTCTGTTAATAAATGTATATCTGTCATAACTAGACATCGGATTTTACATATTTACACATTTTGAACCGCATGTGCGACTTAAGTTCTGATTGCACACATCTTTTTATTAAAAAACGATCTAATTCCGCTAAAAACCATTTTTCATAAATTGCATATTTGCATAAAAAAATATGCAAAATATGCAGAATATGTAAAATATGTAAAAAACATATTTTTTTATGAAATGACATATTTCAGATACATTATTATCCTAGTAGGCCAGGGTTAATGTGTTCTTTTTGTGATTCTGTGCTCACCATTTTCTGATTTTGTTGCAAATCCGTTTCACTTTGTAAATCAACTTCATCAATTCAACTTTTAATTAATTAAAATGCCGAAAATAAGCGATAAAAAAACACGTTTGATTCAAAAATGGCTAAAAGAATTGGAATCAAACTGTTTTGAAATACAGGAAGACAACGTAGTCTGTCTTACTTGCAAAAACTTTCAATCTTTTATCTGAAGTAAAGGACATTCTAAATGGTGTGAAAGGAGAATTCGGTATAAATCTGCAAAAAAAACTAAAGGACGTATTGGATCGGAGTCCGGACTATGGTTCATTTGATAACCTTAATCAAATATTTTCCAACTCTGATTCAGAAATAACTGACGCGGGGAAAATTAATATGTCTGACATATTTAATTCATCTTGCGATGTGGAACGCAGTTTTTCGGCCTACAAGCTAATTTTTTCTGAGAAACGCCAAAAATTTACAATGGAAAATTTAGAAAAATGCTTAATTTTATACTGCTACAACAATTATAATAAAAACATTTTTGAAAAATAAAATTTTCGTTCTAAGTTTACAATGTTGTTGTGCGGGAGAGGTATATTCTCAGCACTCACATGACAGGAAGGGATTAATATATTATATAATTCTGGAGTTTCCGAGCGCCTATAAAATTTTCTGCGCTTTCGTAAATAGTCAAATGAAAATTTGACAAATTTCGCGGTTTTTGGTTTAAGCCTCTAATATACGTGTCTTCAATTGCCATCTATCCAACCTTCATAGTTAAATTCGGTCGTTAGAAAATTTTGCAAATTTCGCGATTTCCTTGACCATTTGATATACTCCTCCTATTTACCAGCCGGTCTACCCTTCTTTATGATAATCTAGATTCAAATGTGAATTTTTGAAATTTCGCGATTTTTTGACCATTTATTCGACATCTTCTTTATTTATCCGTGTACTTTAGCCGTCCATAAAATCTTCATAAAAATCTGAAATTAATGAACAATTTAGAAATTTCCCCATATTTTAGAACTTCCAAGGCACACCTTTCATTTGCTCGGTCTACAACTCCCATTTAACCGTCTATATATGCCATCTATATATTTTTAACAATAATCTAAGCTCAAGAATAAGAATTTTTGCAAATTTCTCCATTTTTATACATTTTTTATACATTTACATATTTTACATATTTATTACATATTTTACATATTTAGTGCATATTTTGCATATTTGTTTACATATTTTACATATGTAAAATATGCAAAATTTGCATATATTGAATATGCAGTTTCCAATGGAAAGTGGGTTATTTAATTAGTATAAATCCAAATTTTCACCTCAATCAACCTTCATTTAAAAAAGTACATAAAATCCGATGTCTAGTCATAACCAACATGCCTAGACAAAATCGAGTAATTTAGTTCTTCTAACACTGAAATAGTGGGAATTTATACATCAGCTCCGTGAGTTGCCATGGGAGGATGGGTGAAGACGAGCGTATGAACAACTACAGCTGGTTCATACTTTAGGAAGAACTAATGCTAAATCGTCAGCGCTAGTTCGCAATACTGTGTCGGGTCTATATAATCATAGCCTTAGTGTTCCTTATTTTTTATTTTTATATTTGACTTATTTGAGTAGTTTCTGTAACGTGCACTTTATTTATTATGTTAATGTGCTTTGGTTATGTAGGAATAGGAAAGAACCCCGACCTCCGACGAGCAAGCATAGAGCGATGCATAGTGTACAAACCCCCACTTCCTCTACCCACTCGATGACGTTGCCTCTATAGCAGGTGAACCTTTAAGAAGTGTACATCGGGACATTACAGAACTTAGTCACTTTATCGATTCTTTTAGTATTAATTTAGGCTCAGCCCGATCATAATGTTGAGCCTTAACTTATTCTTCCCGTCGAATAATGAAGTTTTATAATATAATTGACTTTGAAATGAACATGTTTTAGAGTATCTTGTTTTGGGGAAACCATGCAGCAGCGTAATGAATTAGGGTATTAAGCGTGAAGCTTTGTTGGAGGGATCATTTTCTGTTTCTAATCTATTCTCGGCCCTAAAGGATCATGGTAGGGTGGGCGTTCTCACAGCTTTGTGAAAACATAACCAACAAAGCCTTGTGGATTCATCTCAACTTTTCAATTCTGTCCTGTCCCTATACTGTATCCTAATTATCCTACTCCCTTCTAGCCTCCTCCTGTTTCCCTTATAGCACGCGAATATTATTATGAAATAATGACAAGCATTCGAGCTCCTAACCTGTTGGTAAAATTTACTGAACCCACCCCAGCCAACCAGAGAAACAAGCCGAAGCCAGCGCGTGCTCAGCCAAAAGTTAGCTACCATCTGCTCTATCAAACTTACACGTTACATGATACAAAATTGTATTGAGGATTTCTATCAAAGCAACTTTTATCAATAGATACATTTTATATTCCAGTAGATTCATTTTGTCAATGTACTGACCCGGCTACTGCGTTGACAAAATCCTTAACATTAATGCAAATTTTTTTAGGCAAACTTGTATCCGACCTGAAAGACTTCATTTGATTGACCGAGAAGTCATACTACCTTGAAGATGATTGCATTTTAAAGTTGTGCAGATAGCAACATGTTGCAGTAATGTTTTCCGCCATTTGGGCCACTCTGCAAAGTGTCATGCTCAGCCATCGACCTATCAGTAGCACCTATTCCGTGCAGTATGCTCTGGAAATTATTACCTTTTACTTGCCCCTGTCTTAGGGCCGTTTTCCCATGTTCATGTTTTTGCTCGAATCGAAATCCATCTAGATTTTGCAACTAGATGGCTTTTGTGCAATTGGTTGTCTCATGTAGGTTGATTATAAATTCGGGCATTTGCGCCACGGTCACACCGGGAGGGCTGGAGTGGTCTAATACTAGGTTGGCAGCACCTCTGCAATCGGCTGAATTTTGTCTTTTTTATTGCGCGCCAATTTTAAAAATTAAAGCAAGAATTTTACAGAGGAGGAGAAGGTTTTTCTTTTGGAACGTCTTGTTACTATGATGGGACATTAAGCAGTAGGTCGAAAGCTATGTTCACACAGGCAAATAATTTGGACAAATTTTCATGAAAATTGGGCTATATATGCCAAATTGTGGAACTTTCCGGCCATATTTGATCAAATTATTTACGTATGGAACCACAGTTTAAGTTTTTAATCCTGTAAAATCTTTAATCATGGCTATTTTTATCAAAATTTAGCCAAATTATTTGGATGTGTAAACTTAGCTTAAGCAATGAACTAGGGGAATTAGAATGTGCATCTGTAATTTCAGCAATGTCTGCAGGTGTTCTTTTATATTAAAGGCACATCCAATATTTTCCATTTTTGGTTTACTTAATAACAATTCAGACTTTACTGTTTTTAGCAGCAGTTGTTTTTTGTTTTAAAATATTTTCCAGTGTGACCATATGTGCGGATACATAAAAATACTTAATTTGCATAAGAATGTACATGGATTTGAAATCAATGAGGTTGAAGTAGATTGCTACGAAATTCATCTAGATGTTTAGCATTGAACATGAGCAAAGCAAATGCAGCAAATCCACCTAGATTTGCAAAAACACCAACATGAGAAAACGGCCCTTAGTTATGTTCCACACCCACAAGAAATAAATTGCAAATTCCTGGCAGAAATTTCGCGCAGTGCTGGATACAGGCCTTAACAATTGTTTATTAATTGGCATAATTTATATAAACATAACACACAATATACAACTAACAAACAAATTCGCTTTCAGTTTTAAGGGAAAAAAATTATTATTTTTATGGGGCTTTTTTTTTTTGTTGGTAATATCACTTATACGCCAGGTGGCCTGCAGATGATTGTAGTAACATCAAGTGGCATCGGTTTTGTCATCGTCCTTTAGACTCCTGCCATTGCCATTGGCTTGATTTTGTTGCTGCGGTTGTGGTTGTTGTTGTTGTTGCTGCTGCTGTTGGGAGGGTATTGTTGTCTCCGCCACTGTTGTCTTTGAGGTGTTGAGTTCAGCCTCTTCGGGTATTACCTTGGGGCCCTCTTGATCCTATGCCAACAAAATCAACAAAAACAGGTAAACGATTAAATACGAGTTAATAAAAATTGAACAGAACACACATGCTATATATAGAAACAAAAGTGGAATGGTTATGTGTACAATGCCAAATCAAATAGTCATGCCAAAACAGGCGAAAGCAATTTCCCCCACTTAGTATTTGCAAAAAGCATTTACAAAGCCTAAATTGCCAATTAAAACTTAAAATATATGAAAAACCAATTCCATAACAAGCATTAAAATTAACTGACCAACTGCAATGAAAACAGGAGCCCCCTTCCAATCAAGTTGCGCCATGTAAAGTGCCATACAATTTACTCGTTCAACATGGTTTTATTTTTTTTTTTGGCTCTCATACATTTATGTGCTAGATTGAGGTTGGGTTATAATAATTATTAATAAAATGCATGCAGTTATGGCAGATCAAAAAACATTTTTGTGGATTTCCGCTTGGAATAATTAAGTTCTAATGCAAACTGTCTGTCATTTTTGGGTTTTCAAAAGCAAATTCGGGAAACAAGAAAGAAAGGAGGTCAAGCCCGACTATAACATACTCTGTACCCCAAAGTTTAGGATATATTTGATCAATTTAAGTAAGAAGTCACACAAAGTGGCAAAAAAAACCATAAAGTTGCGGCCGGCGCTACCCATCAAAACTGTTTGTTTTCCTTATAACTCAACTATACTTCATCCGAGCTTTATCATTCCTTCGGCAAATCGATAAATAATACTGATTACTAAATATGAATAGAAGGTACAAACCAACTATCTAAAAACTATGGGAGATATAGCATTTTTTCCAAATTTCCGAGGCGGTGGGGGGCGTGGCAAAAATTGAAAATAAACTTGATCTGCCTGCAAGTATAAGAAGCTTATTTCCCATATACATCAAACCTCTTGCCATCTCTGAGATCTCTTCGTTCATACGGACAGACGGATAGACAGACTAAAGGACGGACGGACATGGCTATATCGACTCGGATGTTGATCCTGTTCAAAAATATATAAACTTTATAGGGTCGGAAACGATCCCTTCTCCCTGTTACATTATTTTGCACAAACTTAACAAAGTATAAAAACTTTGATTTAATTGATCATTTGAGTCACGAGCCTCTCATTACAAAATAAGTTTTCTAAGCGTCAAAGCTTAAGCATTACCACCAGAAAGTTAAAAGCACTCATTGCTTGTCTATTTTTGCTTTCATTGCTTTTAGCAGTTCCCAACTGATCTAAGCAATGATTGTATGGAGAGGCAGCTGGCAATCCTGCTTTCTTCAGCGAAAAGCCAACTGAAGAGTCGTTAGGGATAACGATGAAACAGTTCCGTATAGATAACCAGCTCTTTTTGGTGGTACAATGCATAAGTTTACTAATTAAACATTAGAAAGGTCGCCAAATAAATTATTAATCTATTCTTGGGTGCACCGGCATGGTGCATTCAAAACGCCAGCAGATAGCAGCATTTTTATGTTCGTTTTGTGTTATGCTCAGCGGATAAGTTGCACTGTTCAAATGTCTTTGAACACGATACAGCGAATATTTCTGGATTATTAAGTCAAAAATTAAGTCATATAACTTTTTGGAAAGCTCTAGATCAATAACTTATGATTTTGTTCATAACATTTGTAAAACAAGACACGCACAACACCACAAAGGAGGCTGGCTGATCGTATAGCTATTACATGAATTTCTACAATTCAATCATCAGCGATCTTTGCCTATCTACAATAAGCTGGCAGACGCTACCTCATGACAGAATTGCTATGACCGCTTGGGAATCCCAAAGGCAGGCTTGTAGCAACATCCGACACAGCAGCAATCGCCAAGTCACAGAGCTTTGTGTGTGTGCATGCCCCGTACCGGCTTTTCTGTTGTCACTTCCCGCAGTTAACACAGGCGCCAATTGTTCAAATTGATAATTTCTTGAGTTATCGATAAAAACACGGAAAACTCGCATCTGGAATTCTGCTGTTTGTCGTTTTACAATACATCAATTATACATTTATTGAGAATTTAATGCGCAATGTATCGAAGTTCCTGTTACGTTCATTTATATTCAACAACTGTAGAGCATCAAACAGCTGTCTACCAGCTCCTCTCAATTGTTTGTTTCCCCGTTTAAAATTTATTTCAACACTCGCCAGCGTTAGTTGGCTGCATTTCATAAGCGTTTCATGAATGCACTGAGTTTCTTTTCGTATGCACGAATAAACTGCAGTTGTTGTTGATTTTATGTTGTATTGTTAGCAGGCATTTCCGCGCCATCAAACTTTTTGGATAAATCGCATGCATCGAATGTACGTAGTTGGTGCATGCCGCAGAGTTTGCTTTTTATTAAAACGTGGAAAAACTGCAAAGCATTGCAGTTGAATGCACACACAGAGAGAAGTTCTCCAGCAAAACTCGCACATCCTTAAGAGTGCCATGTGTGCATGTGTACGAGTGTGCTTGTGTGTGTGTGTGTGTGCACTAGTAGATGGGAAAATTCCTATAATACTCATCAGTTCATTTCATGGTGCTTTTGTTTCCATATCTTTTGTTTGACTTCTCCCTACGACTACCATCACAATAGAAATTACTTACGCGCAATTTCACGTTCACTTTTTGTGCGTTATGTTGAAGAACTTTTGGCGTCGCTCCATATAAAGTCGTTGCCGGCCAAAATCAACAATGACAAATGTTGCCAACAGCATCGAATTACGTGGCATTCATTTTGAGTTTGGTACTATAAATATTTCTATTCCCCTGTCCCCTGCCACCGTTACCCATCGATAAATCGTTTTCCTAGCCAAAGAAATAAAAATAATACCCATACACTGAAAAAAAATGGGAGAAAAAAAAACGATGGAAAAATGGGAGCATTTCTAGCTAGCGGATAAAAGCTTACAGCAGTTTGGGGCAGAAGCAGAGAGAACAAACAGGAAATGGAAGAAAATACATACATTCATACATACATACAAACATACGTGCCAAGGCAATGGTAAAATATTGGGAATGCGATTGAGATTCCCTATTGCCTTATGCTATTTGTTGCGGATGGCCGCACAGTGGGATAAGTATGATAAATTTATGCTCTTCAGCAAGATGAAACCATCTACACAGAAAAAAGGGCGAGCTCGAGTCAATCTCAAAAAAATTGATTTGATCTCGACATTTGGATTACAATTTCAACAATTTAGGAATTTGGAACAATCCTGAAACTCTTGTATTAATCCGAAAAAGCTCCTTTCAAAGGCGGATCCCTTCTTTAAAATCAAATGATCCTGACTCGAGATTGACGTAAGTACGGAAATCCTATGTCAAAGCGAAAGAGCAAACAGTAACCGAGTGCAGATTCGAAATTGCGAGAGAAAAATCTCTCAAATTTTTATGTCAACTTATGGGGTTTTTTGCAGTTTGAGAAAACCTGTTCAGAAAATAAGTTGCCTTCAACATAAATTAAGAACAAGATGTCAAAATTCCAGACAACAAATGTTTCTAGAATGAGTAAAGTTGTACTCAAACGGATCATTTTTGCTTTATACCACACCACAACCGGTTTTTGGCAGAGAGAGAGAGCGAGTTGGCTCTTTTTTTGATCTCTCTCTTGTTTTTTCATCAACTCGGCTTCTTGTCAGTTCAATAAGTAGCCCTCTAGATGTGAGTCTGCAAGTGTGCAATGGCCGAATGTGCTAGCGTGTCGTTTCATACGTTGTTCATAAAGTGGAGTAGTTACCCGGTTCAATTCCCTGTGTTTTTCTGAAAGAATAAATGAAACAAGTCGGGTGAAGTGGGTCGTTGAAGTTGTTGTACAGCGATGTACATATCCCATATCCCATATGGTGGAATATGGGCGGATGAGTAGCAGCATATCCAGCTCTTGTAAAATAATAGTTGACGCCTACCTCCAAAAAGGTATGTACCGTTCCCTATTCCTCTGCCAAGTCCCAAAATGTGAGAAAGCCGACTATAACATTCAAATGAAATTTTCTTTTCCCTAGTTAAGCTTAAAATGTTCTTGAAAACTTAAATCAAGTTCTTGAAAACGGAACAAAATCAACTCGTCTTGAGTTTTTGCGTTTTCAAAAAATTGTTCTTTAAGTGAGAACATTGTACTACAACTGAAAAATAATGTTCATGCACTGATTTTGGTAACGTTTGTGCTCATCTTGATTCCAATGTTCTCGGTTTTTTCCCTCTGTGTAGCACTTCCGTCATGAGAAGTCAGCTGCTGAATTGCAGCCAAGTCTATGGAAGATAGAACCGGAAGTTCTTTAAATGCAGCGACCTGCCTCCATTGTGGTGTTGTTTGGGTCCTGTTTTTACGGTTGTGTGCAAATAATTAAGGGCCACGAGTCGACTTGAAATTGCTAGTTTGAAAACCTTTTTTTTCGCATTTTTGTTTTTTTTGGGTTTTAAATATCGGGCTGAAGTCAATCTTGAGCAATCCTCTTCGAATTGAATATATCGGGCTCAATTTAATCTCGGGTATTCTTGCTCCAAGTCGATTTCGAGATCAAACGAACTACTAATATCGAGCTTAAATCAATGTCGGACCTCCTTTATGGGATCCGACTGGGGGAACAAATCGAGCTCAAATAATAAGATAACATCGATTTCGTGGTTTGTTCGAGCTAAGTTCAATCTCTCCCGAACTTAAGTCGGGATCAAGACAAGAATTCCGAAATTAGGAAATCCGTCCTCAAGTCAATCCTTACTTGGTTTGGGAAAATCCGGGATTGATTTTTGTCCTCATATCTCGGATTGCTTTTTGTCTACTAAATTAAGCTAGGTACTCAGACGCTGACGATTTTGACGGAGCTGAAATTGTTTGATAATTTTCAGAGCCGCTCTGACAATGTAGTGTAACCAGGCAACAGAAAAAAGACAGTTGTGGTTTGTATAAAAAATAAGCGGGCTAATTCAAATAAAATAAGAGTTTATAAAATTGATAATGGAAGTCACTGTAGGAAATTCAGCTGACAATGCCAATGCCATGGTCTCTTTCATGAAAGCATTTTGTGTGGGGCTAGAGGTAGAAGCAATGTGCTTTATTATGGGCTGCGGGAGCAGAACTTGACCACTGAGGCATACTACTATAGCGACAACCGTAAACGCATCGGGACCAGACACATTAAGCCAGAGGTAATATTCATAGCCACAGCCAGCTCTCTGGACTGGAGGCGGATCATACTCGCCGCGCCTTTTAGACGAGACAAAACTAGGTGAATACTGTTTTAAAGTTGGCTGGTAGGTGGTCACAACCATAGCAACGGGAGCGGCGGGATCAACGGAGGAGCCACTACAATAATGAACTGTGGACACTGCAAGGGCTGAGGGCCATTCCGGGGGCTGTGGAGGCTGCGGAGGCTTAGACTCGGGTGGTGTGCATACATTGGGCAAATGGCATACCAGCCATATCAACGGGAAAAGCATACAGATAAGAGTTCAGCGCCACAAGTGGTGCAGCTGCCGCTTTCGAAATGCTTTTTATTGGCCCGATTCCATAAAATTGGTTACGATTCGCCCACTTTGATTAACTCCTCTTGTTTGTCCAACTCTCAGTTGTCCAAATAATTGTAGTTTTGTTTTCTGATCTTCATTGTTTTAATTTTCTAAATTGTGTGCACAATTCTCAAAGGTATCTCTGAAAATTATCAAAAAATTTTCATAATTTCCAAGCTCATTGCCATAGCGAATTGTTGGTTGCTCAGTAATCGCTCTGACAATGAACTCTGACAATTTTCAAGACCACTTTGCCAGAGCTTGGAAGGGAACTTTATATTGGAGATCGTAATACACGCCTTTTAATGTATGCAGATGACAGCGTCAATACAGCGGACAATATCAGCGTACTTCAAGACATGATCTATTGATCTGGAGAAGTATTGCAGGAAAGTCTCTAGGAAAGGTGGTAGATTGGCAGTGACGTATAAATGAGAATTCAAAAAAATTTTCGCCCGAATTCACGTACCTAGGAGTTATATTCACCCACACAGTCTTGTTTAAAAAACACGTGAGTAGTCGCAATAATAAAGCCAAAGCAATGAATGTGACATGGAACTATTTTCTAGTCAAACGGGAAGCTATCATTAATGTCAAATGGAAAGCATTTAATGCAGTATGTTCAAGTCTGGGGATGCAGGCATTTTGAAGAAGTGGACAGGCTCAAAACCCTTTTCCTTAAGAAGGTTATGCATTTACCAACGTGCACACCGAGCTATGCATTGGCACTAGAAACGGGCCTGGACGATGCACACCTTTATTCTCTAGATCTCCATCTTGGCTATACAGGGAAAGTTTTGCATAAGTACGATGATCAGGGTAGGCAATTACCTAACAGGCAAGCTTCTGGAGTTGGATTGCAACATTTTTTGGATGGAGGAGCTATGTAGGCCTGCGGAACTAGACTGACGAAATGCCATAAGAGCGTCAAGGCAATGGAACACTTTCCGCGAGAATATACTTAGTACACTTAAACACAAGGCCGTAAGCGAAGGATACCACCGACACTGCACTAGAACCTCGAGTATATATAAATATCTCCACCACACAGTATCCAATAAATATCAGTATCTATCAGCCTACGAAAATCCTTGGATCATAAAAGCTCGCTTGGATTTAATAAAATTTCTGGGCAGATGCCAAATCGTAAAAGAAGAGCCTAGTCAACTATTTGAGAAGCTCACTGATTTATCAAAAGGAAATTCTGGAGATACTCACTAACACTTGAGTAAGCATGGGTAGTAGTCTGGGCATTATACTGAGAAACGATCAGGTATCTGGGGACGACCCGGGCAGCCGGTAGTGTGAGACGAAGTACTCATGGCCGACAGACGGATTGAGATGTCCATGTCGGTTACAGAAAAGTACTTATGGTACATATTATTTAGGTGATTATGTTGTAAAGCTAATGTATACTAGTTTTAATTTTTTATGTTAATAGTTAATCAAAAAATAAATATTATTATTATTATTATTTGTCAGAACTTTGTAATTAGTTGGGCTCTGACAAATTTACCTAGCTTTAAGCAGCAAGTTTTTTCAGTTTTTTTTAGAATTCACCAAATCTTGTCAAAAGTGAAAGCCCCTGTACTCAGCGATCTCAAGGTACGATTTAGTTAAATATTTCAAAATCTGAGTAAAAGATTCTCATATCAAGTTCGTTTTTAAAAGAACGATTATTTCCAGCAGCATTTTTTATTTTTTTTATTCAAATTTACAAAAATTACAAAATTTTCAGTATTTGGCAAACGCAATTCTGCTAATCCCACTGTACGTAACCAAGTTTAAAATCATTTGTAACATTTTCGCAGAAGTTGCCTTTTGCTTTTGCTATTCTTTGTTTGTTTATGTTGTTTTTTGTTTTTTTTTGTACCAGGCAGCCTTTTCAAACGTCCTCTGCCCCTCCACCTTTCTACATGCATAGCCGAAACACTTTGTTGCCTTTGCAACAGCTGCCATAGTTGTTGTTGCTGCTTGATTCTTTTTTGTCAACTTGTATTAAGTTGAACAACAAATCATTTGGCGTAAAACGTAAACAAAATCAAAGCTTTGAAAAAATACCCCAAGAAAAGAGACAGTTCCATGGTAAATGGTAATCGCGATGTGAGAGCAGCTCAAATTGTGCGACGAGTGTGCAAAATTAAACTAAACTCAACTAAGCATGCAGCCTGAAGGAAAGCAGAAGCCATAGTAGAGCGAGGGGGAAAATATGCGCATAAAAACAAGTGGAGCCAGAAGTCAAATGGCGCAAGTGCGGGCTTTAATTCAACGAAATAACTTAATGCCCGGTTGGTTTGGCAAAACCCCCCCTCAAAAAGGAAAAAAAATGAAATAAAAACCCAAAAAGCAATGGGAGCTGCACATGCCATTGCTTTACCTCTCCACTCGACTCGTCTCATCTCGTATCATGGCATTTTCTTGGCGGATGCTGCTGCTGCTATGTATTCGCATTCAGTGCTGCATACTTTCAGGCGCATGCAACCCGAGCCATGCAGTTGCATATGTTTGTGTGTGTTTATACAATACCCTTGCAGAGAGTAACTTCATTTAGGAATATGATTTGGTGCGGTTAACATTGCTTTTGATGTATGGGATTACATCTACAAGAAAAAAAAAAGAGTAAAAAGAAATTTGTTTGGTAGAATTTTTCAATGAGGGTATTCACTAGCCCTGATGGTCTAGACTCAACAACAAAACATCACTTTTAAAATGGAGAAATTATAAATGGATATGTCGAGAAGTTAACGATTGATTTATTTCCAGAGTCCAGAGTCTTTAACCGTAAACTTTAACAATTTTTAAGACAGAACATCAAAGTAAAAGGACAAAAATTTAAGATAATTTGTCTTAACATCTCAAGTTACTAACTGGGTCAAATAAGTTTAGCTCGAACAATATATGTTTTGTGTCTTTAATTTAATACTGATAACATAAGACCTGAGCTAGGGAATATCCTCAAAGGGTCAATAGATTAGTGCTTAAATCTCAACTCAATTCCTTAAATATTCAATGTCTTGTTTACTCTGCAAGGGTATTCAAAAATGCGCTTTATTTTCGTGAATAATTTTCATTCCAATGTGTTTATTTTGTTTCGCCTATTTTTGGCTCTTGTACATTACCATTAACAGGGAGCTGGGTATTACGGATAAATCCACAGCGGGTATTGAAGTTAACAAACCACTTGGATACTTTTTCATGCGGCTGGGAAAAAATGTTGATTCCACGCCCTGTTTATATGCGAATGGCATTTTGCTATATCACAGACTCTTTCATATTTTATAGAGATGCATTCACACACACACACACACACACACGCTCGCACACCACACACACTCGCATTCGTCCAGTGATATCGAATGGGTAGCTCTCGGCTTTTGGTTTTTGCCAAATTTATTTTGCACAAACGCAAAAACCAAGCGAACTTTTGCTCTGGCTGGGTCCAGGCCTGGTCTGGCAATTTGCAAGCGACGGCTTTTCTATTTGCTCAACTCCCTGCTGCTTTTTGGACTTTTGGCTTTTGTTTTCTGGCCAACTGATGTGTGCATCCCCCAACTGTCAGTTCGTCTACCCCCTTCAGCTATTCGCAACGAAATGTTTGTTTGCGGCCAACAAATTCTAAGGCAAAAGTTAGTCTTGTTCATAAATTCATTAATTTGTTGTTTCTGTTTTTATTTTAGTTTTTCTTATTGCAACCACATTTGATTTATTGAATTATGGTTTTTTTTTTGCCGAGTTGCCATAAAAGCTCGCTTCAAAGCTTGGAAAATTAATTACAAAAATTAATTGTGGCAGGCGAGTAAAGTGGGAGGGCTAAAACAACAGCTTGGCGTATACAACTAAGTATATACTATTAGGATAAAGTTTTAATTAAAGCTAACGATAGATAATGCAATTTTAGTTAAGCGCTTGACGACAGTGAAATATAATATATGAAATAAGAAAACTAATCAAAAATGTTCGTTGAAAATGTTTATAAGAGGTTCGAGTCCAAAAATTGCTGTAGCTCTTATGCGGCACGTCTAAAATATGCATAAGAGTTTAATGAAAAATCTTTTCTTGGTTATTTTTTCCCTAAGGCATTAAATTTTTACGAACAATTATTGTCACCATGTTTTGATAATGGGGAAACGTCGTTGGAGTGAGCGAGACAAAGTATTATTGAATTCGCCTCACAATATTGTTGATGAGTGACAGAGGCATTGCTGCTGCCGGCAGCGCAGTAGGCAGAATTGATTCTACAAGATTCAAAATTGTAACAACTCGGTTGACATTAAATGGATTTGGTAAATCTAGGAGATTTCCATATTGTTATTAAATATTATAATTATTTCATGAAATGAAATCGCGAAAGAAGAAAAAAGGAAGATTTCTTCAAAGAGAAACAGACGGAATATTTGTATATAGAACAATTATCCGGAATATTGCAGCCACAAACATCTTACGCTACCTATCCACAGGTATGGATGACTGTCTCACTCATATTAGGTGAATCTCAATATAGTTGAAAAAATAAATATTATGTTCACAAATAGTTTTAGGCAAACATTTCAAAACTCGGCCAATGAAGAATGCAGAATCCACATATTCAGAATTGATGTTGTCTGCAGCGGATGTCCAGAAAAGATATCTTTGTTGATTACACTAGGCAACAAGGTCCAGCATATGGAAGGGTTGATGGTGATTCTAGATGATTTTCGTATGCTGAACACGAATCTGTTTTCAGAAATGGTCCATCACGTCGAGATTTTTAGTTATTTGAGAATAAAGTTCCAAAATTGAGCCTGTTTTGACTCTTTTTAGACTTTCTTTGTGGGAAACCTTTACTTTTGTTTTGACTTTTTTTTACATTATCGTAAGTTACTATTTCTTAAGTTAAAAATAAACTATTCCGAAGAAATGTTCCATTATTTTTAGCGAAGGTATTCCATTTTGAATACATATAATTATATGTAACCAAATTGCCTACAGCCGAAAACTATGCCTTACAAAAACAGTCCAAAAAGCTAGTAGTTTTTATAGAATATCAATGAAAATTATCAACAACACCCATTGCATACTTTGGGGCAGCAACAATATAATCGATTTTTTGTAACAACGGATACAATTACTAAAAATATCTTCATTAAAAAAAATCCTAGAAATGTTTGGGATTGTTTATTTCAAAGTTAAGAAGTAGTTCTTTCTGATAATATCAAAGAAAGTCAAAACAGAAGTATGGGTTGCCCACAAAACGCGTCTGAAAAGAGTCAAAACAGGTTCTTTTTGTAACTTTAAGCTCCAATTACTAAAAATCTCGACGTGATGGACCATTTCTGAAAACAGATTCGTGTTCAGCATACAAAATTCATCTAGAATCACCACCAACCCTTCAATATACTGGAAAAAGTCTAATTTTGTTGCCTTGTTTTATTCTTATAATCAACTGATGATGAGTCCCAGACAAAGCAACCGTTTCTGACAGTGTCAAAAAGGCAATTAAAACTAGCTGTTACGTACATTGAGTGTGACCCTGGCATTTCAAAATACCAAAAAATTACCCAAAATACTAGATTTGTAACATTTTTTCGCGTTTTGGGGTTTTTCTTTGATAACTTTTTAAAGTATGCGGCGAATTCGTCGGTTTCGCTCAACAATAAATTGTGTTTAGAAATTGAATGTGTCATCACAGCCTAAGGCAGGCCCGAGTTACTTGTGGTCGGTACCAGAGAACGGCTTTGTTTGATTGCTAAGCGCTTTTCGCTCTATGCATCAAACTTGCTTACGCAACATGTTCGCGGTTGAGTCTAATTCAATGCAATAGTTCACTCAGAAAAAAACGGTTGGGTGAATTCTAGATCGATCGGGATAGAGTTCATACCGTTTTGTACTTGAAATTACAAGTATGTTTTGTTCTTGGGTGTACTTAAAATAAGTTCAAAACGTTCTAGAATCGAAAAATTTCTGTTGTTATTAAAATTAGTACAAACGTTCTTGAATCAAGAACTATACGTACTTACAGTAAACCGGAAAATTTAAGAAATGTGCGTTTTTACTTCAATTTCAAAATAGACTTACTAATGCTAGCTCCAAAAAGTGTGCTACGAAAAATGAGAACTATTTTTAATCGAATCTGTTCTTAAAGTTCCCTCCTGGTTCTAACACTTTGGTTATGGAGTTAGGGTAGATTTCGGACGGTCTTTGGTAAATTTATTTCCTTTGGATTTTCCAAGCCTTATTTGATTAAATACAGAGGTATATTTTCAAGAACAAATTGGGAATGGCTTTAGAATTTAATGGGCTTAAATCAAGACCATTTTGTACCTATAAAATGCACTTTTGTTTTGTTTCCAGAATGTATTGCGGTTGAATTTAGAATTTATTTGACTTTAATTAAGAATATTTTTCACTTATTTTAAGAGTAAGCCGGGTTGAGGGATGATCTTAAACCATTACTACCTAAAAGTATGATCAAAAAAATTTAAAAATAGTTCGAAATGTAATTAATATAGCCCGAATCAGTCTTAAATTAAGTATTTCGGGACCGAAAAAACGTACTTGAAATCAGAATATTGTACTTGAATCAAGTATTTTCGTATTTACCGTACTATTGATACCGTTTGTACTTGATTTAAGTACAAAGTTCTTGGTTTTTTTCTGAATGTTGGCTCTCTGATTATAATCATGTTCGTCTTCTTTCCAATCAGTTTGGGTGTTTTATTCGTTTGGCTCAACGACAATTGATTAGAGTGAGCAAAAATCATCTATTATGCATAAGTTGCTGACAGATATGGAAAGAGAGAGAGAGATAGAGCAATGCTCTGTTCGGTCAAGAAACTCTAGCTCAACTGCTCGATGCTTTTGCCAGTATAACTCTGATTATATTCAACGCTGAGTTTTGTTCGATGAATAAATATACACAAAAACGTTCGATCAAAAATTCTGGCTCAATCGTTCGATGCGATTGCGGTAAGAGCTGAATATTGTTGCATGATTAAATGTGAGTAAGAACTTTTTGCAGTAATTTTTGCAGTGCTCTGGTCGATACCAACCAGGGCTATAAATCGAAATTACCATTACAATTTTTTGGGTAATTGAAAATTTAATTACCATTGCAATTATATATGTTTCGTAATTCAAAAACTAATTACCCTTACAACTACTTTCATGTAAAAAAAAATTGCTTCCGATATTACATCAATTATTTTTAATTTAAAACCATTCCATTTTTAGGTACAATTGTTGAAATAATTGAAATAGTGCTTACCATTTTTTATTACGAAAGAATTTTAGTTGTAATGTTAATTGAATTTTTAATTACTTAAGAAATTAAAATTTTAGTTTTGATTTACAGCCCTGGTATTAAGAAGGGAGCACGAATATTACAATACAATTTTCATCGGGCTTTCATATTTACGTAAGACGAATACAGAAAACCTTTTTGCTTACCTTCGAATGGCCAAAGAAAAGAAATTTTTGGCTAGAAATAAGAAAACGACACCAGAACGGGTCTCAAGAATTAATGTACGATTAAAATCAGAAATTTGTTTAGACCGGAAAACCAGTTGAAAAATTTTGGGATAAATTTGGAACTTTGTCTATTTCGAACAGGGTTGCAAGCCGAACCGCTAATTCCAGCTGAAACCAACCCAAAATTGCTGAACGGAACCAAAAACCACTAAGCGAAACGGTTCGGGTTGGTTCAGTCAAATGACGAGTTTTAAGAGGTAAAGCGATTACCTTGAGACAATGATTTTAATTGATTCTCCAAGATAAGTTTTATCCGAATTTCGGTTAAATTAAGTGTCGCTGATGGCCCCTTTACAAGGAAGGCCACTCATAGACAGAATTGATTTCTAGCGATGTCGCATTGATATAGCTTTTTAGTATGATTTGAAAACAGGGTTGCAAACCGGTCCGGAGTCGGATACTCCTGGAATTTTAGAAAGGGCGAAATGAACGGAGCAGCTACATTTTTTAAACCCGACCCTGAACTGGAGCAAAAAAAAAGTTCGGTTCAAAAATATCTTTTCAATCGAATTGAGCTGCTATAAATGTGCATTGTGCCATTTTTCAATACACGTAATGTTTGCTTACAGTTTTTTTTTTGTGGTATTTTTACGTTTAATTTTTCGTACATATTTAGAAAGTGCTCAGAAAAACCCCATTTTTAATTCAATCCCAACTTATTCATCTGAATTTTTTTGGATCCAAGAAACCAACTATTTTTGACCTTAGAATTTGATTAGCTGCTTGTAGCTTGCTTAGAAACATATCGCTCAATAATAAAGTAGTCAAAAGTATCTAAAAGTAATCTACTGATTAAAATGAAATGGAAAAGGGCATAGTCGGGTTTGTGGGGGAACCGGCCCACAACGCTATTAATTTTTTAAGTATGCAGTCTTAAAGTACATCAATCGAAAGTAATTTAGCGATTTTTCATATACTTCCAGTACCAACCCTGAATTTTTAACAGCGATTTGTATCATTTCAATCACAAGCTATTTTCGGGCCAACTATCCATTAAAGAATTCAAATATTTTCTTTGGTTAAAGCTATCATGTAGGCACTCCCTCAGAATAATTTTTCTGATTTTTAAAATGAAAGCCTTCACCTACAAAATTGCGCGAAATTTTTAACACCATTTATTTAAGACTTCTAGTTAAGGTTACACATTCGATTTCTACAAGTCCAATTGTCATTCCTAGATACAATTTCTGTAATTTTTTCAGAATTTTAAAAGTTGTGGAAGGTGGTTAAAATTAATAAAAACACACTGTACTCGACGGTCCTGTTTCCATTCGCACACTCCCTGTAATAAAGCCGTATTACTGTACGGATCTTAAATAGAAGTGGAAGAATGCCATGCGTTTAAATATTGCTAAGTGAAGTCAACATATCTTGTAGTTCTAGAATATTTTTTCAATTCAGTCCAGGAAATTATCCAATCTGCTTTTCTGCAGACCACGGTTTCCATTTTTCAGACCTCGATTCTTGCTCCAGGCCAAGCTCAGGAATTTCTCGATGGTATAAACCACGACAATACCAGTTGATGCCATTAAACACAGCTAGGAAAAGATTTTTTCTCCATTTCATGGCATCTTGAATAACCCGCATTATGACTCCCTCTAGGAATATCCACTTCTCCATGGAAATGATCCCTTCCTGCTCGGTTCGGTCGATAATGGCCATCTGAAGTTTCTGCTTCGTGCTGAAGATAGTCAGAAGATCTTCAGGTCCAATCCGCTTTTTCTCCAGAGCCTTCTACGAGACTTCCGATCGCTGTCGCTTGAAGCTACCACGCTTTCAGGCATCCGGTCCCTACTTTTGGGATGGTTTTGTTGACGGTGGGGTGGTCTCCTGCGGTGCTTCTGGGTTACCTCCGTGGTTGCTTTGCCGGCTTTCGATTCGGATGTAGATTCCATCCCCGTCTTGGTTGCCGGTGCATTCAATTCGACCGTAGTACCCTGCGCAGTGGCTTCTCCCTCGACTTGCAGCCCTCAAGTGTCTTAAGATACTTAACTGATGCTCTGTACCAGGAGCGCTGTTTACGCCGGGTAGCGTCATCTGTATATTTTTCCTTCAACGAAACCGTGGCCGATGTAGGCTCTTTCTTCTTCAGTGTCTCATCGTTGACAGGCATGCAAGCACAAGCTATTCTAATGTCATTGACGGTCCGTTGAATCTGAAATCCCCATTTTCGACCTCTGGCTTTACATCTTAATGACAACGTGAACATTCACTGTGTATAACTTGATTAATATATAAGTAACGACAATGAATATAACAATTTCAATAACATACATTTTATTGTTTTTATTAACTTTAACCACCTTCCACAACTCTTAAAATTCTGAAAAAATTACAGAAATTGTATCTAGGAATGACAATTGGACATGTAAAAATCGAAAGTGGAACCTTAACTAGATGGTGTTCAAAATTTCGCGCAAATTTGTAGGTAACAGCTTGCATTTTAAAAATCAGAAAAATTGTTCTGAGGGAGTGCCTTTGTTAGAAATATTGTTTATCTGGCAACGCCGTCTGTCTGTAGTTTTAAGTTAACATACTCATCTAGTGTTAAGTTAGCATTAATCATCGATCATTGTGTATCGTGTATCGGGCGTCGATTACTGTTTTGCCGCCCTTCTTTCCTGTGACCGCCACGACGAGAGGTCGTGTATATTTTCCTCCGCTTAATAAATGACTTGGTTATCCACAAGACTCTGAACAGCCTTCATGATAGCTTTGACCCAAGAAAACATTGGAATTCTTTAATGGATAGTTGGCACGAAAATGGCTTGTGATCGAAATGATAAAAATCGCTGATAAAAATTAAGGGTTGGTACTAGAAGTATATGAAAAATCGCTAATCTACTTTCGATTGATGTACTTAAAAACTGCATACCTAAAAAAATTAAAAGCATTGGGGGCCGGTTCCCCTACAAATCCGGCTATGCCCTTTAGCCAAGGACGACTTCATTGCTCCATTTCCAAGGTTTTAAAGTTTTGGGTAAACAATCATTGTAAAGAACTTAAAAATGTTGCATTTGTTGTATTAGCTGTTCCTGGAACACAAGTATCAGTCGAAGGCACATATTCTACTCTTAAATTTGTTTATTTTAGCTAAAGAATCATCTATACTGGCTCTGGAACGTTTTCTGGAAGATTTACTAATGATTAACTTTTACTAAAGAACATGAATGCTCAGATAAGACATCTCATACAAAAAATGTTAATTTTCGTGTTGGGTTTATATTGCGGGAGGAAAGTAAAAAAGATGGTTAACGCGCTGATTCTTCTTCTTCTTCTAGTTCCAATCCCGAGTGGGACATAGGGCATCAACTACTCCTCTCCAGCGAACTCTGTTGTTAGCTGTCGCTATGAGTTTTCCCCAACTTTTCCCGATGCGTTCCGTCTCTCTACCGACAGTCCTCCTCCAAGTTTCTTCGGGTCTGCCTGGTGTCTGCCCGACTCCGTCCAACGGGTTCCACTCCATTGCCTTCCTTGCGATGTTGTTGTTATTTTTCCGCAACGTGTGTCCTATCCAGCTCCATTTCATTCTGCGTATTATTGTGTCGACACTCTCCATATTCGCTCGGAATTCCGTATTCTGACGGTTAACAAATGTTTGGAGTTTTGGCACTATGGAAGTTGTAGCACTGGCATTACGTTGGACTTATAGAGCCTGATTTTGAGCCAGCGTGGATATGACGAGCATCTGCAAACAACTGACATCATCCCAACGGCACCTTTAGCCTTTTGCAGGCGCGCGAATCCACATTCAGTTCCGTCCCTCCATCCTCCAGCGACTACGCCACCCAGGTAGCTGAATTGCTGAACTTGCTCAATTGTCTGTTCGTCCAAAACCAGAGCCTGGGATTGTCCGGAATGGATGCTGAGCGCTTTCGTCTTAGCCGTGTTGATTTTGAGGCCTGCCGCTTTATCTGAGGTGTCCAAGTCGGCTAACGTGTTTGCCAGGTCGCTTAGCCTATTTGATATTCATTCGCTTTGAAACGTCTCGTACAGTATTTTGGGCGTTTTTTTTAGGTTTTTTTAGTTTCTAGGTACAGGTTTTCTTTGTTTAAACTAAGCTCTAAGCTTCCAAATATGAATGAAATGTTTAAGTTTGTTCCAATTTACATACATCCTTTCTGAATTAGTGAAATACAAAATTATTCCAGAATCCTGGTTCGAACCTGAACCTAGGTTTTTTTGTCTTTTGAACTCGCTCCGTGAAGCCGAACCCAAAAAGTTTCTCGGGTTTGAAACCCGGAGTGTATCCCTTCCGATTTTCAAAAGGTTTGCAGCCCTACTTGAAAATATTCAGAGACCCTCTTAATATTGTTGAATAGTATTTAACTGTATCTACTAAAATCACAATTTAATACCATTTTAAATTATTTTATAATATTAAATATATGATATAGCTTCTTAGAATATACAATTTATAGCCCGAAACATAACTTAAATTATGGAGATATACAAAAGCTAGGACTTTTTATAGTTTAATAGTTATTTTTATTTTAAAGCTATTTAAATATTTTCTAGGAATTCCATTTCAAAAGTAGGCGCAAATCAAAAATTGAAATGGTCATGCTTAAATATAAAATAAATTAAGAGTGAACCACTGAACCGAACCGATAAAACGATTTGCATTTAAGAACGCCAAAGCGGAAATAACTGCCTTAAACTTTGATTTAAATTTCTTTATTTTTTCTGCTTTTATAACAATTTCCTATTTGTTATTCTCTTTGAACTTTTGCCTATACATATTCTAATTTAAAAGTCATTCCGCCATTTAAGCATGGCTCAATGCATTGCCGAGCTACTTAGGGTCCTAACGAACTAGTTTCTTTGCAATTTTATCCGATGTTATAGATATTAAGCATACATTTTTAATGCCTCAAAGTATCGGCCACTTATTTATCAAAGTTCCAAAAAGCAGCTTATAGAAGACTTATTCAAAGTAAATAGCTGGTCCATCTCTTTCACTTCTTTCCTTCATTTGCAGTTAAAACTTCAATTTTAACAACTCCTCCAGGGCGCATTTGTTTGAGTTTGGAAAACAAAACCCAATAAAATCAACTTCAATTCAAGTTCGAGCCGCAGAGAGCCAAAATCAAAGCCAATGAAGCGGCATCAAAAGAAAACGTACGACAAAGGAAACAAAATGCCAAACACACGAAACCCCAGAAAAACCAAGAGCCTCAACAACATGGAAGCGGATGCAGTGGCGCACAACATCCGGTTGTCAAGACAGCAAAAACAGGACAGGAAGCACATTTTTTTGGGGGTATGCTAAAAAGTTATTGTGGCAGCAGATGTTGAGTATTTAAAACCAAAAGTGGGTGGAGCAAAACCGAGAGCTCCCAAAACAGAAATCAAAAACAATTGACAGCAATCAGCACACACACACACACTCGCACACACACACACACACACATCCATACTTAACTTCAACTCACCTCCAAAACGACACCCTCCAGGGCGGGCTGCGAAATATTCTTTAGATTACTGTGATTCAATTTGGGGGCACTGTCGGCACGATTGCGACCCAGTGATTGATTTGACGTTTTGTTATCAGCTTTACTCAGCATCGAATTGTTCGATGACTTGTGATTAATTTCCAGCGCCGAGCGCAGAATATCCACCTTGGAGGCGCTGCTGCCAATGTTTCCATGTTTGGGCACACCCCTCAATGATTCCACATTGTAGCTGCTGCGTCGCACTGACAAATGATCATGAATGTCAGCCTGCAAAAAAAAGGAGAAAAGAAACAACAAAAAAACGAGTTCAGCAAACTATGAAATTTTTTTAGGTCAAATTTAAAAATTTAGGAGATTTAGCCGACTGAGAGACTGACAGATTCATAAAGGCCCAGGCCAAACTTCGTTAAGCTATGTAGACATACTCTAGGCTGTTTGCATATCTATTGATGATTAATAAAACCAAAATACCTGTTCAGAAAATAAGTTGCCTGCAACTCGATATACGAACAAAACGTTCTCACAGATTTTAATCAAAAATGTTATAAAAGTGCAACTCAACTTAGCTTAACCACCCGAAGAAAAGTTAAAGTATCCCTCTAGACTGTGCCATAGCTCAATAAGCTAACACGCCATTTCATACGTTGTTCGTTAAGTGCAGAAGGTATCGAGTTCTGGGTCCGAAAAAATTTCCTGTATTTTTCTGATAGACTTAAACCAATTCGGGTGAAGTTTAAGTGGGTCGTTGAGGTTTGTTGTACAGCAATGTATGTTTTCTGATCCTATGGAATATGGGCGGGATCCAAAAGCAATCAAATTTTTACACAATTAGAACTTTGAGTACTCAGCTCAAATCGAGTTCTTGCGTTCTCTAAAAAATGTTCTTGAAATGAAAACACTGTACTAAATGTCCAAAATGAGGACTGGAGCGCGAATAAATTAATGAATCCAAATGAAGCGTAAATGTTGAAGTATGACAACCAATCAAGATGGTTGCCGAGCAGTTTCTCCCAACTACAAATAGTAAGCACAAAGACGGAACATAAAAAAGCCTCAATTAAAATTAGAGATAGACTTGGGTGTCGAGAAACTCAATACTAAATTTGTAAATTTTAATGTACCTGCAGCAACCCAAATCTTGTACCTGAATGCTTTACCCCTATGTGAAATTAGTGACGTCACAGACTCAAAATTTTGTATTTGTTAAAATTTTTTTAAATGTGAGCTTCGGTATCCTAAATGAAAATCAATTGAAATTAAATCAAGTTAGGATTAAAAAATATGAATTTCCAATCTAAGACAAATCTGTCAATGACATCAAACACTCACAAAGTTATGCGCATGCGAAATGGAGCAAGTGTTTGCACTATCTTGATATTATTGTATCATGTGAGGCATCCCTGTTTGACTCCATTGTGTGTTTCAAATCCCTCTGATAGACTGTCACCTGCATTGATTAGCCGCATGGGTTATGACTTCCAGGTGGACACCTGGTCATTGGGTGTGTCGCTTTTCTATATGCTGAGCAAACAGCTTCCCTATGGAGAAGGCTGCTCCAAGATGAAGGAGATTCTCTCGTCCATACAGCATGGTTGGCATCACTTACCGGCAGTGTTGGTGCCCACACTTAGCGACGAGGTCAAGGAACTGATTGATGAACTGTTAGTCAAGAATCCACATACACGACTCACTGTCACAGAACTACGTGAGCACCCATTCGTGCTTGAACAACAGCCAGACTAGTGCTTTGGCGAAAAGAACTCAAGTATCTATGTTTTTTCGGTTAATTTCGTAGTTGTCCACTGGATTTATAGTTATCCAGCCTCAATTTAATTGAAGAAAATTCTTTGTTTACACGATTGTGTACACGATTTAAGACTTTATTATGACACAAATTTGTTTCACTTTGTAACATAAAAAACATTTACTTATACGTCAGCCCTGAAACTGACAGTGGAGTACACTCGGAAAATAAATCAGTTACAAGTATTACAACCAAATTTAATCTTATTTGAAATTTATAAATCTAAGTAAGGATTTTTGGGACCTATTGCATTTCGGGCAATCTTAAAATAAATTTGAAGAAGAGTGTTCTGATCACACACTTAACACTTGTTAAATTTCGCATGCGCATAACTCTGCGAGTCTTTGACGTCATTTGACAGATTAGTCTTAGGTTGGGAACATGAATTTTTTGGTTCTAACTTGATTTAATTTTAATTAATTTTCATTTTGATTCCCGGAGCACACAATTTAAAAAATGTTAACATATAGAAAAATTGTGAGTCTGTGGCGTCACGTTGGAATTTTTTGTTTGACAAGCGACGCATTGCACTACCTTCTATTTTTTGTATCATGGATGCCTCATGTCACCGTTATACTTGGGTGACATCCACGAGCATCTAAAAGGTGGAGGAGCTATAGTTGGAGACATCAACATACGGATTCTCATGTACGCGGACGACATTGATATTCTTGCGGATCAGCCCTCGACTCTACAAGAAATGATAAGAAGGCGCGAAAGCTACTTAACTATGTGGGGAATGGAGGTAAACCGGTCAAAGTCACAAATGATGGTGTTTTGAAGAGGAAGAGAGTAACTCTTTCGTAATGTACAGTTCGAAAAAACACAAGTACGGTAAATAGCTTGTAGCGTTCCGACCGATACAAATAAGAACCGAACTTTTTATACCCTTGTAGAGGGTATATTAAATTTGTCCAGACGTTTGTAACGCATAGAAGGAAGCATCTGCGACCACATAAAGTAGATATATTCTTGATCAGCATGCCGAGCTGAGTTGATATAGCCATGTCCGTCTGTCCGTCTGTTTCTATGCTATCTCCTCCGTCAGTCTTAAAGTTATCTTAATCAAACTTTGCTCGAAAATTTTTGGTTCAAAGACGCTGAACATCTGAACCGGTCTGATTGGATGACTATAGCATATAGCTGCCATAGGAACTATCGGTCGAAAAAGTAGTTTTAGTATTAAAAACATTTTTGTCTTCAACGCAAACATGCCACATCCTCGTATATATAAGTTTTCTATGCCTTTACAGAATTTCACACAGCTTGATGAAAATCGGTAAACTATATAGAATAGCTGCCATACAAAATATAGTTAGGAAAACAAGTCTTTGTAGGAACGAGGGCGTAAGTTAAAGTCGGCTCTAACCGACTTCGATTTACCCGTTACTCATGGAAACAAATGTTTAATAGCCTTCCTGTGTGCCTGAGGTGGGTCAGCCGAAAAGTATGCAACATTTTTTTAACTCGGCTATTTATCATCCGATCTTGATGAAAATTTCAGGGCTTATAGAAGTTGCGAATATAAATGTAAGTTTTAAATTTGATATCTCAAAAATCGTGGGAGTTATTCAACATTTTTATACCCGTTACTCGTAGAGTAAAAGGGTATACTAAAGTCGTGCAAATGTATGTAACAGCCATAAGGAATCATTTCCGACCATATAAAGTATATATATTCTTGATCAGCATCAACAGCCGAGTCGATATAGCCATGTCCGTCTGTCCGTCTGTCTGTATGAACACCTAGATCTCAGAGACTAGAAGAGCTAGAGCAACCAAATTTGAAATGTAGACTCCTATTGTCTGCACGCAGATCAAGTTTATTTTCAATTTTTGCCACGCCCCCTCACGCCCCCGCAATTTGGAAAAAACGTCATATCTCCTACAGTTTTGATGATAGATGGTTCGTACTTTCTAGAGATATCTAGTTTCTTTATCAAAAGTTTCTTATTCAAAATTCTTTATCGATTTGCTGAAGGAATAATAAAGATCGGATGAACGATACTCAAGTTATGAGCAAAAAACGGTCTACCACCCACCCCACCCATAATCTAAGCATTGCGTTCAGCAGCAATCTTAGTTAGAGAGAGAGAGAGAGAGAGAGAGAGACTTAGAGAGCGCACTGCGTTGTGCGTTGTGTGTTAACTGGCCGTTTGACTCGTGACCAAATTCGAGCTGCGACATTAAGGTTGCAGAGTATGTAATAGTCGGGCTTGACCGAAGGTGATACGTTTTCAAAAGTTTTGTTGTCTGATCTGTTTATCGTGATGAATTTGGAGTCATTTATAATGGATTTAGTAATTGACAAATGTCTATTAATATCTGGCGGATAATAAACAACCGAGTTAAAAAAATGTTGCATACCCACATCAGGCATACAGTAAGGCTATTAAACATTTGTTTCCATGAGTAACGGGTATATCGAAGTCGGTTAGAGCCGACTTTAACTTACGCTCTCGTTTATTGTGGGGGCATGGGTGCCTAAATAAATCATTCATGTTTCTTATGTTTTTGTCTAGGCCTGCAAGGAATCCCAGCGCCGAAAGACTTGCAAATGAGTCGACCCAAGTTAACATAGCCAAGTTCTGCTATCCATATCGATCTGTATCTAAATTTTATAAGTCAAGTCGTAGTGTTTTGAATGTATAAAAGAAGAGCTCGTGCTTCCTGTGTTCTAGTAAAAAAAAAAAGTTGTTTGGAATATTTTTAATTATGACAATATTGAAACACTTTGTAGCTGCAAAGAGGTCAATATTGAATCCAGCTATGAAATAAACCAGGGCTGCAAACCGGTTTTGAACTGTGAACTAAAACTAAAACCGAACCAAGTGGAGCAAATATTTCTTAATGGAGGCATAAATTAGTGTTAAAAGCAAGCGACACCCATAATAGCCCATGCTCTAAGATAGTCAAAGTTTACTGAATTATTCGCCAGGCTGAACAAGCTCCTTGAACTCTGATGTGACGTCTTCATGTATGGATGAACGTTTTTGTTCGCTGCGAACAGGTTCATCGTCTGCAGTTGAGCTCCGACTATGAGTGGCGAAGCATTTGGTAGGAACGACAAGATGTAGTTTTAGGTAGTTGAAAACTTTTTTTACGGACGTTTTTGTTTTGTGGTTTCTGTTAGGAAATTTGTGCCCTGAGCAATCATTACATGTAATAAAACCTCATCTTGCAAGCCAAAAACCCGAGCAGCAGTGTGGTCTAGAAGGTTTTGAAGACTGACTTTTGCTTTCGCATCAGAACATCTCTCTCACTAAGATTGCCTCTCTTAATTCCTGAGCAAATAAGAGGGTAAGGGTACAGAGTATGTTATAGTCGGGCTTGACCAACTTTCTTTCTTGTTTCTTATACCCTTGTAGAGGGTATATTAAATTTGTCCAGATGTTTGTAACGCATAGAAGGAAGCATCTCGGACCACTCAAAGTATATATATTCTTGATCAGCATGACGAGCTGAGTTGATATAGCCATGTCCGTCTGTCCGTCCGTCTGTTTCTATGCTATCTCCGACGTCAGTTTTAAAGCTATCTTAACCAAACTTTGCAGGAAACCTTTTGGTACAAATACGCTGCACATTTGTCGGAACTGGCTGGATCGGATGACTATAGCATATAGCTGCCAAAGGAACCATCGGTCGAAAATGTTGTTTTAGTGAGCAAAACTTTTATGTTTTCATCGCAAACGTCCCCAATCCTCGTATTTCCAAGTTTTCTATGCTTTTACATAATTCCACCAAGATTTATGAAAATCGGACAACTATATAGTATAGCTGTATAACAAAAGATATGTCTGAAAAAAAGTCTTAGAAGTAAAAAATTTTTGGTTTTCAATGCAATCTCTCCCAAACTTCTTACTGATCATTATTATATGCTACCATACGATTCTGCCAACTTTGATCCAAATCGGTTGACTATAGCATATAGCTGCCATAGGAACTATCGGTCGAAAAAGTAGTTCTTGTGAGAAAAACTTTTTTGTTTTTAATAGTAGCGTCTTTATACCTTCTAGTTGTGATTATTATCAGTTTCCACACAATTTTGGGGAGTTCGGTCAAAATCGGATGAATATATCATATAGCTGCCATATAACAAATTGGCAAGAAAATGCTAAAAATAGTGGCGCCATCAAGCTACAAGGGTATATAAACTTCGGTCGAGCCGAAGGTAGCTTTCCTCTATTTTTTTATTTTCAATCTCTTCAAGTGTTTGGCGCTTCGAATAATTCGTTTTACCGTGGCCACACTAGCATTTACGCCGCATTCTTCCCTAATTTTACCTCTCCGATGCTGTTGCATATTTTTTTTCCTCCATTCATTTTTTCTCCATAGTCTGCTTTATTACGGAGAAAATTACTCAACTTTTTGATTTCGACCGATTTTCTTGGCTTTTTCACAGAGTTTTAAGCCAGGTTCAATAAAGCCTTTTAGTCGACCTTTTTCAAAATCGGTTAAAGGTTTTCCCCAGCCCATTTTACAAAAAAACTGATAGCAGTTGCTTAAAATTTTGGAATACAAAAGAATTCAACTCTTTTCAATCAAAAAGTGAAGTCAAAAGTGTCAAACCTATTCAAATGAGCCAAAAATAGAGCACACATTACGCGAATTTCACGATGAACCCCGTCCCGTTACTTTTTTCTTGCATATAATGAGTGAACAAATAAAGGCTCAAAATAAAAAGAAAAGATAGAAAAAAATTCAATTGGAACAAAGAAAGAGGGAAAAATGTAAGAAAGATTTTTCAAGCCTATTCAGTTGAACTGCACTGTTAATTTCTATATGAGCAATCTACTCACCCTTGAACCACGCGGCAACGAAGTCAGACTCCCAATCTGATTGTACTTAATCATTAGACTTAATCGTTCCAATGACATTGAAGTTCCCTGCTCTTTAGTGGCCGGCTCAGTTAGTTTTTCGGTCTCGCCAGACTCTGCAGTTTCCACCTCCTCCTCGGATTCGTCGCTGGTGTGATCAAACTTGCGCAACCAAATTAGATGCAACAATCCGTAAGCAATGCCTCCAACCACAGCCAACAAGCCCATATAGCGGAAGGCATCTCGAGTGCCAAACTGGCCAATGAGTAGACCTCCAGTGAAGCTGCCACTGCCACGTCCTGTGTGGGAAGAGAAGCATAAAATGTGATTACATGTATCCTGAGTGCTCATTAGGAGCGCTGCACTTACCCAAGCTGAAATGAGCCATGCCCAGCACACCAATCAGTGTGGCCAGCAGACTTTTCGGTGCCAATATCGAGCAATATGTGGCAGCTGCCACCCACATAAGATGGCACGAAAGCGATTCCATGGCCTCGAAGGGGAAACACCACCAGGCATTCCTAAAAGGCGGTGGGGATATTATTTCCAAATTACATTACACACATCGAACATGTCCTGCACACTCACTCGATAAAGGAATAGCCCACCAGGCGGCCAGCATGCGAAAAGAACGCAATGATAATCAAATTAACGTGACCAAAAATGCGTGTGATTTTCTCCGCTCCATACAGAAATGGTATGCTGCTCACCGTGCCCACGGTGATTGTAATCCCTATTGAGAATACATTTCCCATAAATATTTCGCTTTACCAAATCCCACTCTCACTTACCCAACAAATAGTTGGGAGCCCCCAACTCCTTGAGATACAGAAAGAGAAAACTCTCAATGAATCCCCAGAAATTGCCAAGTACAAATAAAAATATGATGAATGCAATCACATGCGGCATTTTCAATAGATTCCACAAATCCCTAAATACATTATCGGCCGGCAACTTTTCGCCCAGCGGCATCATTAGCACCGACATTGTTGATATCACCAAAAGCACATCGTATGTGTAGAAGGCCGCCGAGTAGTCCGTATAGCCCAGGCCACGTGATGAGTAATCAATCATTATGCCCGTAATGGGTGAGAATATGGCCATGCCAATGCTAGAGAATAAACGTTCGCGACCAAAATCACCACCAAATTTCTCTATCAGAGTGAGCGCAATGGGATCCATAATGGTAACGCCAGCCGAGAGCATGGTGGTGGCCAGAAATCTGTGAAAGAAACAAAACCAAATGATTGAAAGAGTTCAATTGGTTGTGACTCAGTAAAGCCAGCTAAAGAGAGAAAAAGCTTCGCGTAGACTGAATAGCTCTTAAGCTCAACAAGCTGTAGACCGTTTCAGGATATTTAAAGCAAGAATGGAAACTCGCTCAGAACCAAACCCCTTTTGGACTGGTTCTGTTTAAGTATTTTGGATTTAAACTTCTCCCAATAATTTTATTGTCAAATTTATTGCTTCTAAAGATTTGGATCGAACACAATAATTGAATTCGTAGTAGAACGTCTTTACCTACCACCTATCGCCCATCGCTACTCACCTTAACAAAAAGTATATCCAAAATATGGTATCATCAGTTTCCTTGTAATCGGGCGGACAAATCTCTGGTGCATTCATTGTAAAAGTGCAGCGCTGCATCATGCACTTTACCGCCCCGCTATTCACATAGGAGATATTGGTGCGTCTTACAAGACCACCGCACCTAAGATCTAGATCATCCAAATCAGTGAGATTGATTTGTCCCTTTACGAGTTTATCCTCGCCAAAACGTTGACGAATGTCGGTGACCGTCTCATTGTCATCCTGTTCGATTTCCATGCCCAACTGTTCGGTAGGATCGGCCAGGTCAGGATGCATTTGCAGCATAAAATACGTGGCATCCGCATTATCCGAATGCACCCAACCCACGGGTGGCTTTATAGCCTTGCTGCTGCTGGTGTCCATGGATACTGTCAGATAACGAGAAGAATTGGCCATAGGGAGTAAGTGAGTGAGAGAGAGAGACAGAGATAGAACAGACAAACCAACAAATTGCTTTGGCTGTGGTGGTCAAACTCGTACATAAATGCAGCTTCAGTTCCCTCAGGCGACCCCAGTCAAAGTTTGGCTCGTTTTGGCCTTCTTTTTGTTGGCCCTGGTCATGCATGACCAATTTCCAATTGTGCAAGTGTCAAGTGTACAAAGTAATGCCATCATGTTAGTTAGTTAGTTATGTTGTTTTGTTTTGTGACATTTGCGTGCCGGATGCCCGTTTTGGGAATACTGAATAAAGTCTGATGTGCCAGCATATTAGGAAAATGCTTATGTGCAGCAATTCACAGTTTTCGATTGGATTAGGCCAGCGCTTTAGTAAGTGGAAATGCCTCCAACCCAAGACCAAAAAAAAAGCCAATCTATACGGAATTGATTCAATCCCAAAAGGTAATGAAATCGGGGTAATCCCGGATATTCTTGACCCGATCAGAAAAAAATATTAAGTTGATCCGACTTTTCAAATCCTACAAAAGATTGCATTTATACCGGATTAATTTTAAAAAAGATTGACTTAGGCAAACAATTCGAGCGCAATTTAGTTACAAAGCAGCATTTAAGCATTTTCGAGATTAATTTGAGCTCGATATGATTTCATCCCAGAAAAGATAACTTTCTTCCTTTCCTTCTCTTATTATTTCATGGGACAAACATATTATACACTTCAAGACCCATAACAGTTTTTGCTATTTAAAACTTCTGAAAAACAAAGAAATATAAAAAATTTTGGGCTCAACGGGGGGATTCGAACCCACGACCATGCGCACTGAACACGAATGGAATGGTATCTGATCGCACACCACCATCGCCATCGTTTGTTGCTGCATATCTAAAATGCTACTTATATTTTTGCGCTCTCGCACCCTAATTTGTGATCTCTTAAGGGATTGAAGTAAGCACACTCGAAATTATACAAAATCGAAAGGCTTGGACCAATCCTTAAAAGCTTGAATTCTGTAGAATATCCTGTAAGTCGAGATTGAAGTTTCAAGCTCATGCCGTGCTTACTCTAAGATTAACCAGAGCGTAAGTTAAATTCGGCTCTAAACGACGTTGATATACCCGTTGCGCATAGAATGAAATGCTTAACAGCCTTTCTGTGTTCCATCGACCTAAAAACTTGGGAACTGTATCCAGGATAGCTCGATAGAATCTCTTAAGCATGGAGCGGTGGGGCGACAGTAAGTCTACTGGAAGAGATGTGCTTGTATGAAAAGCAAAGCGGAGACTAGGCAAATTTTTAGGGCTGCACACTGGGTCGTTTTCCAAAAACTCCTTGCGAAAATCAAATTTCGAGTTGTTGAATTTGGCAAATCAATTGATACACTTTAACTACGAATTGATCAAGCTATTTAATAACGTTTTTAAAATAATTTTACAATTTTTTGGTAAAAGTAAGAGCATTTCAAAGCTGGAATATTTTTCAACATTTGAAAAAATGAAAAAAAAGTGCCTAAAAGGGAAAAATTAAATACATGTCTCTCAAAAAGCACTAAACCTAGAGCCTTAGTTTTTTTTCCCCTCTTTTAAAGGATGAATTTAGAATGCAAAATTTGAAAATTAGAAAAACAAAATGCTAGATTTATTTAAAAAAAAAGCTTTTATTTTAAAACTTCTATTTTATAGTTATTTTCAATTATTAACTTAACTTTTAAGAAAATAGCCGGGCGTGCTCAGAGATCTGAATTCGCCAAAAGTTGAAAATAGTATTCAAAAAACCATGTAAAAACGAGAAAGCCAAGCTAACTTCGTCTGTGCCGAAGTTTTTATACCCTTGCAAATGCAAATGTCACAGTTTAGGAACGCTTACATAAAAATCAAAGATTTTTGTAACTAAAACCAATTTTTCGACAGTTAAACATTTGATTTCGACCAAATTTCGCGAATCTTTTTGAAAACATATCAAATAAACAAACGCCGAGTTTAAGAACGATAAAATTGAAAACAAAAAAGTTTTTCTCACTAAGACTTTATTTCCGACCGATCGGCCCTATAGCAGCCTTAAGATATAGTTATCCGATTTCGACCCGATTTTGCGAATCTATTTGAAAGCATATAAAATAAGTCATCAGCGAGTTTAAGGACGCTAACAAAAACAACAAAAAAAATTTTTTACTAAGACTCATTTTCGACCGATCGGTCCTATGGCAACCATAAGATATAGTCACCCGATGTCGATCAACATTTTCAAATTAGTTTGAAAGCGTTTAATATTAATAAACACCGACATTAAGAACTATTTACTTGAAAACAAAAAAGTTTTGTTTCACTAAGACCCATTTTCCGACCGATCGGTCCAATGACAGCTATAGGATATAGTCATCCGATTCCAACCAAAATTTGCAAATCTGCATATAATATTAATAATAGCCGAGCTTGAGGACGCTAACAGTGAAAACAAAAAAGTTTTTCTCACTAAGACCCATTTTTCGACCGATGGTTCCTATGGCAGCTATAAGATTTAGTCATCAGATCCGGTCGGTTTCCACATATTAGCAGCGTGCAGTAAATAGAAGACTCTGTGCAAAATTTCAGCTCGATAGATTTAAAACTGAGAGACTAGTTTGCGTAGAAACAGACGGACAGACAGACGGACGGACAAAGCTCAATCGACTCAGCTCGTCGCCCTGATCAAGAATATATATAGTTTATGGGGTCGGAAATGAATATTTCTATGCGTTGCAAACTTCTGGGCAAAATTATAATACCCTTTGCAAGGGTATAAAAAGAACACCATGGCAAGTTCTGCGGTGCTTAAGAGATGGCAGGTTGATTAGGCGTTATCTGTCCTCGTAAGAGGTAGATGGGTGGTAGGATCCCAGTTTAAGCTTTGGAGAGTGAAAATTAAGAACTGCTTCTGAACCGATTTCAGTTGATCTTGATATTTTTGGTAGTATGGAGACCAGACACACGACCTATATTCAAGTATTGGTCTCACTAGGGAATCATACAGTTGCTTAGTGTCGTAAGGGTCATTAAATTCCTTGGACCATTGTCTAACGAACCCGAGTACTCCCATGGCCTATTTGTTGCGATGACCGCTATATGACTATTAAAACATAACTTGGGTACAAATTGTACACCCAAATCATCCACTTTATAGATTCGTTCCAATGGGATTGTATCAATCATATAATCAAACTCATATGGTTGATTACGACTAAAGGTCATACATTTACACTTGCTGAGATTAAGAGCAAGCCTATTCACCGAGCATCAGGTGTGAAGAGAGCTTAAATCAGATGGGAGGAGAAGAGGAGACGCCGTGTCATTATACGACAAACAAACAGATTATGTATAAATATACCGAAAATAAATGTAAGAAGTGCATGAAATCCTTGGATGAGCTTGGCAGAGGATTTCTTTTACTCAAACTCAAACTGTTGCATACGGCGATATATTTCGAGAGTTTTGGAACATTTAGATCAGTGCCGCCCAAATGGAGAGTACCAAAAAGTGTGCTTGTGTTGGTGAACAAGAGAGCTCTCTCCAGACTACAGCCGTTTTACTTGCAATTCCATGTTCACCAATTCACACAATCATGAGTTCGACTCGCGTTTGCGTAAAAACACGACTGACTTCGGCTCGTTGTAGCTATGGCTGGCCGGGTCTGATTTAAATTCATTTTACAAAAAGATGGAGAGTGTGGTATGGCTTTCCTTTTCCACAATGTGCCACCTTAACGCTAGCACGCAAATGTGGTGCAGCCCAAGTGGGCTAAGATTTTAAGTCCAATTTCTATAATTCATTGTTGAAACTTAAATTTCACCTTTGACGGCCTACTTTTGTCAGCGACAATGGCTCAGTTGGTTAAGAGGTGGCATTAGGTATGAGAATAAGTGGCTGGCGCCACGTTTTGGCCTGGGTTCGAATCTCGGTTAGGGCAATGGCACAGAAAAAATTTATCAAAATATAAATATTTTTTTTGTTCATTGCAGCAATGGGAAAAAACTCTCACTAATAATACAGTTAGTAACACACAAAGGCTTCTGTCAATTTTTGCTGTTGTAAATGTTAAATTGGCTCAACAGCTACAATAGAGGGGGGGCCAGACCAAGTTTCTCTCAATCTCTTGGCATGTGTGCTTATAATTTTTCGCACAAGAGAAAGGGACCTACAGTTTAACGCCGAATCCGAATGGCAATAGTTTGTGTGTAGTGCTTCACAGCTGGCGGCAGTAGCTGGGGTGAAGGTGACCGGATGTGTAAAAGCTTTTTTCTAATGAAAAAAAAAACTTTTTTTATTAGATGGTCCGAGGCGGGATCGAACCCACAACCTCCCGCACCAGCAGGCTCACATACTACTGATGCGCCACGCCCGATTTTTACTGTTAGGCTGCCATAAAATTCCCAACCAGTTCTAGCACTGCTGGCATGAGGAGAACATACACACCGCGGTTAATTCGGTTCACCAAGTTAGAACACAGCGCTTTCGCTGCTTCTGTACTTGGTGGCCAAGCCTGAAATTGTTCTTTTATTATTCTTCTTTCTTTTTTTGCCTTTATCTTTACCAAATGTTTGCAAACGTATGCTTGGCAGTCCTTGATGCATTTCTGAGCACAGGCGGCAAGTAAAGGCCATAATAGTCAGACGATCGGGACGGACACTCAGAAAAACAAAGTTTTTTTTGACAAGATAGTTGGTTCATTTCATGAAAGCAATATTTTTAATAGTTGTGGATTGAAGTACCGATGGGAAAGCAACAAATTTAAAAATTATTATCTTTTGGGCGATAGTGTGGGTATAAATTGAGACAGCACATGATGAATCCGCTACTCAACCCCCCGTAAAGGAAGTTGAAAAGCTTTATAGGGTCACAGATCCTCACGCGCAACGTAAACTGTATGTATTATTTTTGAGTTCTCAGTAATTTTATTTTTTCTTTGGAGGAATCATTTTTTTTTTTCTTTGGGGAGTCATTCTTTTTTCTTCTTTGGAGGAGTCATTCTTTGAATTTTGGCTTTCTGAGTTGTGCGGGGGTCCACTTTGAATTAAAGGGTGATGGATCGGCGACCTCCAACTCGATATCTTTGTGTTGGATATCATTTTGGATTTGATTATGTACATCCATGTCTTGAAGAAAATAGTTCGTTTTGTTCTTACTATCACCGCCAGCCATTTCCATTATTTTTTCCGACATGTCGAAAACTTTTTTGGACGAAGGCGGGCGCCACCTGTACGGAATCTCCCTCTTCCTTCTTATGAGCCTGAGCAGTGCGCTGAATACCGGTCTTGCTAGCGTAAGTGGACTCCAGTTTGGCCCATGCTTGCTCCTTTTGTTTTCAAGTGACCGCATCTGACTTCTGGCTCTCGATGAATAGTCAACTAGAGCTACTAGTTCCAATTCCTCCACGTCTGCAAAATTCTTAGCACGTTGCCTGTTTTTCATAATTTCAGACGACAGACAAACTTCAGCTATTTAACAGTGCTGCCAGATTTTCAGTGGAAGTGCTACCACTTTATTAGAAAATTGTTCATTCATAACGTTTTAGATAAGTTTATAAATAGGTGTTGTAATCCAATTTGTTCATGTGGGATTTTATCTGTTGCATAGCGTTACTTGTCAAATAGCTATTTCTGACTTATTTAGAAGATGAGAAATCTGCCCTTAATGATCATACATATAAATGTATAGTTAATTCAAAACTTATTACATCGTTGACAAATTGCCCCCTTGTTGCCTCCATCACGAAATACACGTCGATCTCATAGACAATAAGAGATAGGGGCACAAATTTGCATGCTCATAGGTGTATACCGCACCCAGATCAAGTTTGTTTCAAATTTGGAAAATATCCCCCCTCCCTCCTTAAACCGTTAAGCTGCCCCACAAAAACCGTCCAAAAGTGTCAAAAAAAAAGCCATGTTTTGCAATTTTAAGCTTAAATTTACATAAAATCTCGACGTGCTCTGCACACGGAAATCACCTAGAACAGGGGTGCCCAAGCCTATTCCGCAAGTCACGCATTTGTTTTGGCTTTACGCAAAGGAATAGCCCGCGCGCATACCATTTGCGCCGCTATAAGATTGTAAAAAGCTTTCCAAAAAGCTCTAGCGTGAACCGATGCGACGAATACAACTAGGACTACGCGCTTGCAAAGACAAGCTTGCGGAAATGCCGCAAGACTTTTTTGACAACCTTATATTACAGTCGCTGAAACTTTGGTAGTTCCGACGCCATCATTTTCCTCCCTTCGTTCCTTAGGTCTTTGGCAACCTGTGTAGTATGAATTAGATGACGCCCAAAATTAAATCTGCAAGAAAGGGACCTTAGTATATCATTGAGCGCTCAGAAAATAAGAGCTTTGCTGAAGTCATTATAGGTAGTTGGCGCTCTTGGGTATGCGAAAGATATGTCTGAAGACCTTGGCATTCATGGAACCCCCTGGGCGAAGAATATAAATTATTTCATTATCGCTAGCAGTAGACGCTGATTTGTTCTACGAAGATAAACTAATGCGAAAACGTTTTAAATTCATGTACGATATCATCGTAGAAATTAAGGATAGGTTTCGGCAATTTCTGGAAATGGTGAGCAAGTTTGCTACAACAGGAAACATACATGATTGAATTAATGACACCCGAAAGAAGCAAGGGAACGGTTCTGTTAATTGGCAGCATCCGCTAGCCGTAGACCTCCGCAGCCGGGGTGTTGCAAAATGCATCGGTTTTGATGTTCGCTATCCAGCGTTTGACTATAGACTTATTGACACTTTGATTACTTTTGTTTGGGAAGAACGTTATATTTATTTGGTTGAACACCACAACACGCTAATGCTTCTGTTTAAAACTAGTTACTGTATTTGAATATTCCTAGAGTTAAGTTCCTATTATGCCATATTAACCGCATTTTCGAGCCACAATGAAGTTCCTGAATTTTTTTGTTTTGATATTGAATATATTGTATAATTGAGTCCTAAAAGGATAATGAAATGTTAGAGTTTTAATGTGCGGCAGCGACGGCAGTTAAGTTTGCAAAAGTAGTCTGGTTAAGGGATTCATGACTAAATATCGCGCACATGAATCGCGGTTGGCAGGGTATAACCGCCAGTATCTCCATATCATCTGGGAGTACTATTTATTTTGAGTAATGGAAAGAGCCGTGGTAAATTATCTTTCTCTTTTTTTTGTGTTTTAGTTTTTTTTAGTCAATGGCCCGAGTCCAGACCGAATAATTGCTGGCCAAAAGTTTGTTACCGGGACTCATAAATAAAATGTGTGTGAATGGCCGGGATCAGCGGATAGCCAAGAACCTCCCCGAAGCCGACTGTTAGCTAGCCCAACAAGGAGTCCCGCCCGGCTTACTTTGCTCCAGAGTGCAGTTTATTGTGGTGTCAAGGGTACCTAAACACTTTTGTTCAGTGTATGGCACATGCCGGCCGACCGTTACATATATTCTTGATCAGCATGACGAGCTGAGTTGATATAGAAATGTCCGTCTGTCTGTCCGTCTGTTTCTATGCGATCTCCTCCGTCAGCTTTAAAGCTATCTTAACCAAACTTAGCACGAAGTCTTTTGGTACAAAGACGCTGCACACTTATCGGAGCTTGCCATAAGAACTATCGGTCGAAAAAGTAGTTTTAGTGAGAAAAAATTTTTTGTCTTCAACGCGAACGTCTCCTAACCTCGTGTTTATCAGTTTTTTATGCTTTTACATAATTCCACCAGGTTTGATGAAAATCAATCATATATATAGTAAAGCTGCCATACAAAATATAGTTCTGAAAAAAAGTCTTAGTAGGAAAAACTTTTTTGTTTTTCGGTCCTACCGCTTCCAAGCTTGTTACTGGTCAATATTATAAGCCTCCACACAATTTTGCTAAGTTTGATCCAAATCGGATGACTATAGAGTATAGCGGCCATAGGAACGATCGATCGAAAAAGTAGTTCTAGTGAAAAAAACCTTTTTTGGTTTCAAAGCAAAGGCCACCAAACCTCGCAATTATCAGTTTTCAAAGCTTTTACATAATTCCAAAAAGTTTGATGAAAATCGGGCATCTATATAGAATAGCTGCCATACAAAAGTTAGTTCTGAAAAAAAGTCTAGTAGGAAAACCTTATATGTTTTCAATGCTATCGCTCCCAAACTTGTCCTTGACCAGTATTATAAGCTGCCACACAATTCTGTCAATTTTGATACAAATCGGATGACTATAAAATATAGCTGCCATAGGAACGATCGGTCGGAAAGTAGTTCTAGTGCAAAAAACTTTTTGGTTTGTTCAAAATCTGATGAATATATCATATAGCTGCCATATAACAAACCTGCAAGCAAATGGTCAAAGTAGTTGCGCCATCTATTGCTGATTTTGGGAAACAATTCAGCTAAGAATGTTCGACGAAAATTACTTACAACATTAATTTATATAAATTATATAAGCTGCAAGGGTACATAAACTTCGATCGGGCCGAAGTTAGCTTTCCTCTATTTATTTTTTTATGATTTAAGTCGTTTTAGAAATAAAAGCGAAGGGAACACACGAAAGCGGACACAGAAGGGCTAATAAATTTAAATCGATTTTGGGACCATACAACTTAATAAAAAATATAGATAATGTCAAAAACACCTTAAATAAAAAAAAAAAAACTCAACCATCGACCTCGCCGTTCTAAGGCAATTATCTACACCACTGGGCTATTTGCTTGCTGAGTGCTTAACATACGACTGGGTTCTTTAAAATGAGTACAAAGAATCAGAAAATTATACATTTAAAAACAAGTTTTAAACTGAAATATATACATAAGTTGGGGCGGCAAATTTGACTTCCGCCCCAGGCGGCAGAACCCCACGATACGTTACTGATTGGAATACAAAGTACGATTAGGTTTACACCTGAGTCCGACACGTCCCAGTCTAAAGTGTATACAACAGCGCTCTGCGGCAGCGACGTCGACACACTGACAGTATACGAGCTTATACTGCTCTCTTTTGCAACAACAAAGAAGTACTAAAATAGCGCGCTCTCGCGTGGCTAAACACACACAAGCAATGCCAAAATGAGCATGAGTGTTTTGCCGGCCCCTGGTTTACACTTATAAATTGGCTAAAACAATCCTTGATAGCTCGTTTCCGATACAATAAACCAGCAGTCTTCAGCTAAGCCCTACTGATGATGGTAATGGCGTAGAATGCATAACATAATTTAAAGTTGTCAGAAAACAAAACTTCTTAACCTCAAGACGGAAAAACTCATAATATTAAACATTAGAAAGGTCGATTAATAAATTCCAAAATTTAACTAAACTGAATAACTAATCTCACTGCCCTCGGACTTATTTTTTTTTTCATTTGCTACGCTCTAAAGTCCGAGTTGTGTTCATATCTGAAAATCTTCTTATGCTACATATGTTTTCTCTGCACCAATCTACATAAAAATTTTCATATATTAGTTGAACTTTTTCGTTAGCTTTTAATATAAAAAGAAGTTCCGTGTGGAACTTTTCCAGTGCAATGCGAAAAGTTGGCTAACTTTGCCGCCCCACAGCCTGTCAGACTTTAATGAGAAGGAGCAGCCACGAGCCACACACACACTCGCACAGAGACAGGTTGAATTATTCTTATTTTATTTTTTTATTTCCAAGACCCCAGACCAACAAGCTTAACTCGCTCTTTGGCTTTTACGGTGCAAGTTTTTCCCTGGCAGCGCACAAAAGACTGTGGAAAACAAACTAATAAAAGTAAAAATACACATGAGCATGGGGGAACGGATGCGGACACGGCCATGGACTTCGATGAATGGGCTTGGCCAAAGAGCTGTGGTACCAAGTGGACAAGAAAACTAACGGCTAACAACCGACACACGAGTCAGCAACTGATGTTAATAATGGAGTGTGGTTATGAGGAGACGGATGGATGGGTGTTCACTTACGATTCAATCCCTGCATGGACATGGACGACAGTTCAGCGGCTCCTCCTGATGGTGGCGACGGCTGCTGAAGCAGCAGCAGCGACATGGCCGATGCGTTCTCCAATGACGGGAACATGGTCGATGACATATTAAGTACATTTTGGTATCTGCTTCTCGTTTGCGTTGCGAATAATGCGGGTAATGATGATGCTGGTGAAGCGGTGGTGGTCGATGTGGTTGCCAAGCTGGGTGACGTTGTCGTGGAATCAGTCCATGTACTTGTACTCCTTGCTGATGTTGTAGTCATTGTCAACGTTTTAGACTTGTCATACGCTGGTATATCGGTGTAAAGCTGAGGATTAACTTGTTCCTGCATCAGACAATAGTCAACGCATTGATGCACAGCCAATTCCAGCTCCGGCTCCTCTGGGCACTCACGACTGGGGCAGGGTGACCACCAAACCTGCATTCAAGATGTGGGGAAAACAAAGACAAGTGAAAATTAGAAATGCAATAGAGGAGAATAGAAAATGGGTAGCTATTTCAAATGGAATGCATTCATTAAATGGCTTTGAAATCTCGTATTGGAAAGAATATGCCGGGCATGCCAAGTGCAAGTACTTGAACTGTTCAGTACTCAAAACATGAAAAAATTGTTGGCCAACTGTTAAAAACCTTGTTCACTTAGCAGAGTATAAAGTATTTTGTTCTTGAATCAAGCACCAATGGTGTAAATAGATCTATATATAAGAAAATACTTGATTCTTGTGGCTGGACAGTTTCGAAATATATTAAGTACACTTGGAACTATTTAAAGTTCGTTAACTACACTCAGGGAAAAATAGCATAGTAAAAACTAAACCGAAAATGCTCAGTAAGGTTTGCCAATTCACCATGAATAGACTAGCAAACGAACAGTGCTTGCATGTCATTGAAATTTATTATCAAAATTCATGCTCTGTGAGAAATGTGTTTTAATTGAAAAACTGTCTTCAGTGACAAAGCTCATTTTTGGCTCAATAGGTACGTCAACAAACAGAATAGCCGAATTTGGTCTGAAAAACAACCTAAGGCAGTTCAAGAGCCCCTGAAAAATGCACTCTTTGGTGCGTACTTTGGTACTTTTTTCAAAAATAATGAAAACTGTATCAAAGTTACAGTCAATGGGTCAAAGTACTGTGCGATAATTACTTGTGGTTTCAACAAGACGGTGCCAAATGCCACACGGATTGCGAGACCAAAGACCAATTTAGAGGTGAGTTTGGTAAGTAATTAATCCCGCTTTTGGACCAGGCCATTGGCCGCCAAGATCACGTGATTTCACCTCACTATACTATATAGTGTGGGGCAACGTGACGTCTCTCGTCTACAGGGACAAGCCAACCACAATTCCATCCCTGGAAGACAACATTTCAGCTACCATTGGTGAGATACCTGTCGAAATGCTGGCAAAAATATGGCAAAATTGGAGATTACGGATGAACCATCTCAGGCGTAGCCGCGGGCAACATTTACATGACATATCACTCTAAATAAAAATTTTATTCACTATAGCAAATTTTATGTTTTTATACTCTGTACCGAAGGTACATAGAGTATATTAAGTTTGTGCAAAAGTATGTAACAGGGACCCTATAAAGTATATATATTCTTGATCAGCATCAACAGCCGAGTCGATATTGCCATGTTCGTCTGTCCGTCCGTTCGTATGAACGAAGAGATCTCAGAGATGTTAAGAGATAGAGTGTTGACATGTATGGGACATATATTTCTTATACTTGCAGGCAGATCAAGTTTATTTTCAAATTTTGACACGCACCCGCCACCGCAATTTGGAAAAAACGTGTATCTTCCACAGTTTTGATGATAGATGGTTCGTACCTTCAAAATTATTTATCGATTTGCTGAAGGAATGATAAAGATCTGATGAACGATACTCAAGTTATGAGTAAAAAACTGCCAGTTAAATGTTTAATAACATTTTTTTTTTTAATTTTTAAGTTTAAGTTTAAGTTTTTTAAATTTTTTAGGTAGGTACACGTACATTTTGAGCCAAACCTCGAGTCAGAAACGTTAAATAGAGTTAAGAAAGGTATGAATCGACAGTTTCTTGAATTTCCAATAGGACATTTTTGGAAAAAAAATTATTTCAAATAAAAACGCTCGAAATTTCTTTTTTAAACATCTAGAAAAAAGATTAAAAAATTTAACAAAATAATTTTTATTTTTGCTTCTTAAGAATCGCATTTTTTCTATCTATCTATGGATAAACACCAATTTGATATTCAAAAATCGCAATACATCATAGCTTGCAAGAATATCGGTGTTTTGAACAAGCCCATTGGTAAAATCTCGCGGTTTTTGTTTCCGATTTCAATACGGTCCAGCTTACTTTAGGTTTTGTTATATAAAACATATAAAATATCAAAAAATTCGACCGCCGACCGCGGTCCTAATTCACGTGGTCTAATTTCCATCACCTATTGCAAAATAATTGATCACAAAGTTTTGTGACGCTACAAAAAGTGGAAGTCGTTTGAAAGTTGAAGTGTGTTTTCGTAATTTTTAGCGAATTTTGCGTAAAAAAGCACACAATGACTGTTACTTTAAAAGAAAGATGAATATTAGAGGATCCTCAAAAAAAAAAATTTTCATTAAAAATATTTTGTCGGTTTTTATCAACGGACGTGAATTCTTTGTGACGCACGCTACATTTTTCCATAATTTTATTTATGTGTTTTATATTATAATGCAAAAGAAAACTTACAGTTAATTGCAATCACATGGTTTCTTATCCATTCTTTTTTTACCCTATTTACCTTCAGAAAGATTTTAGATAGCAAAAGTTTTATCAAAAACAAGAAAGAAAGTCGGTCAAGCCCGACTATAACATACTCTATAGCCTTACACTCGCATTTGATCACGAGTCAAACGGCCAGTTAACACACAACGCACAACGCGGTGCGCTCTCTAAGTCTCTCTTCCTCTCTCTCTCTCTCACTACTGTTGAACGGAATGCTGTGGTTATGGGTGGGATGGGTGGGGGGTGTTAACTGACCGTTTTTTGCTCGTAACTTGAGTATCGTTCATCCGATCTTTATAGATCTCTAGAAGGTACGAACCATCTATCTCCAAAACTGTAGGAGATATGAAGTTTTTTCTAAATTGCGGGGCCGGGAGGGGGCGTGGCAAAAATTGAAAATAAACTTGATCTGCCTGCAAGTATAAGAAATATATGTCCAATACATGTCAAACCTCTATCTCTTACCATCTCAGAGATCTCTTCGTTCATACGGACGGACGGACAGACGGACAGACAGACAGACGGACAGACGGACATGGCTATATCGACTCGGCTGTTGATGCTGATCAAGAATATATATACTTTATAGGGTCGGAAACGATTCCTTCTCCCTGTTACATACTTTTGCACAAACTTAATATACTCTATGTACCTTCGGTGCAGATTATAAAAATATACAATATTGATGTCAGTGAAGCCGAAAATTTTCAAACGGGCTGTGAATTAAATTAAGATTGGCTTACATTAGTTCAATTTAATTGATTCCCTATGAAAATATGAGAAAACATAGTGTTTTTTACCACTTATAATTGTTTGGTTTTGTCGAACTGTTTCTGGAAGTTGCCTATATATATTATAGCATTTAAACATCGGCCGCAAATTATTATAGCATGTTAAATAAGTTTGGCTACAACATCCATTAAGGGCCAAGCCGCGATTCAATTTATTATGGCAGCTGCAAATTGCACAACCTTACAAGATTTTGCTTCACAGACAATTGGGTAATCTTGTCTTGATCAAGGTTCGTTTATATTTTTATACTTATTGAGAACATGCAAAAGCTAAGAAATAGGGAGAATTTCACCGGCTTTTATAAATTTTGAATAAAAAGTGCGTATACTCATTTGATTTGCGTATACGCACAGAAATTAAGCGTAGTGTGCGTATGCCTCAAATATTAAAACGTAGTGTGCGTACTTTTGAAGTATACGTCAGCGTAGTTGAAATATGCATACGCACTATGATGTATACGTATACGTACTTTTTAAAAAATGTGTATTGAAGTACGCATACGTTTTTTGACTGCATACGCATTGAAGCATTGACGCATTGAAGCATTTGAAGCTATACGTATGCGTATACGTTTTTGGTACGTTTTGCAGTTCTCTGGTCTGTAATGGGGAATTCCGTTTTTAGCCGTCCTCAACGTGTCATATATTGGTTTAGAGTCGGTATGCATACAAAGTAACGTCTAGGTCTGCTAGTTATCTCATACTTTAATAGTGTTTTTATATTTCAATGTTCTTAGTGTCCAAGCTTTGCATAGGCACATAGACAGCCTTTATACGAAAATGTAGTTTGCATATATGTAGGTGTGTATGTTTGTGTTGCATTGAATGAGTCGCTTCAAGGGTCTCCCTTTTGCACTTACATCTATGATGCACTCTCGTTTCAAATATCGTGGACATTGCCAGGACAAACCACTTGAAACAAGTCTGCTTTGGAGTAGGACCAGGCCCTAACAGCTCTCATATTTTATGATGGGGACTGACAGTCACACCTTTTGGCAATACAAAGAAGAGCATCAGAAACAGCAGCAACAAATTGCAGTTGCAGGCACTTGCAGCTGAGAAGAGTTTTACATAAATCGAATTATGGAAGCTCACGTGCTTGCCTCACACACACACACACACACACTCACACACTATCTGGAGTTGATATTATGCTAAAACCAAGCCGAAAGGCACTTCTACTATTGAGAAGGCAAAACAAATTCAAATGGCAAATGGAAAATGACAGCAATAGCAACAGCAGCAGAAGCAGGAACAAGCTACCGAACGTTCTTGACAGCTAACAAGCAAACGAAACGCATTAGAAGCAGCTCGCAGGGAGTGAGGGGGGAGGGAGGAAGAGCCCTACAACTACTTCTAAACATGGTGGCAATGCCGAAAAATCCACTTAAATGCGAGTGCACGTCAGGTTTCCATGTATTTTCTCAGTGCGTGTCTGTGTGTGTGTGTGTGTGTGTGTGTGTGTATCACGTACATTTATCTTTGTGTCGTTTTGCCAGCACTTAAGCTACACTACAACACCAACAAGCACACACACACACAGTTACATTAAAATCCTGTGAGCATAAGAACCATAGCCGTTAGCCGTAATGAAACGCAATGGACCTGCGATTTCTAGAGAGAGAGAGGGAGAAAATGCTAAGATCCTTCATTGAGGTTTTCGGCCCTTGGCTAGTATAATTTGCTCCAGCACACAAAAGTATCTTACAGATACGCATACGCACACTTCCAGCTCCACAGCCGGGGCGTATATTGAATTTGTATTTATGATGTGCACATAAAATACAATAACACCATTAAAATAGCTGCAGCAAATGCAAACTTTTTAATAGGATGAAAGCTGAAGACTTAATACTCTTACTAAAATTGTCAACACTGTGTCTACCACGCCAAATCTTATCACAAAGTAACAGTTTTTTAACAATTTTTGTTACTTTCAAGAGTGTGAAGGATATTCTTTTTCATTTCATTTGTATTGTTGTCTACGTGAGTGTGCGCTGTGTCTATCATGCGGGCAAGTAGAGGTGGAGGCACTCACTTTTTATGAAGGCCATACAAAGTTAAGGATCGGCGGCGTTCGCAATGATCTCCAATCAATATGCTGCCTGAAGCTGCATTATACAGTGGTCATTGCTAATATCTATGTCGAGGCAATCCGTATGACCTTTAACTTTGTCAGCATGTGGTAGTTAATTTAAGTAACAAAAATACATTTTCATTGTCTGCCTTGTCTGGGAATCGAGCTCGGTACCTTTTGCAAAGAGAACGAATTGAGAAGACTCTTATTGTAATGCACACATGCAACCAAAAGTCAAACACTGCCTAACGTCTTAGACGCTACACGGAGAAAAAAAAATTTATCTATCTTGATTGAAAGTCGTCACAGTATTTCACATAAATAGATACACTTTCTAAAAGCACATGAGCATCAAAACAAAGCCAAGGTTTTTCTAATTGTATGAAATACAACGAAAGGACGAAATGAAAATTCGAACGCCCTCAGTACTATGCTTAAGAGAAAACTAGAACGAAAAATTTTAGTACGAATGCTCTTGAAAAAAAAATTATTCGTTTTTGAATTTTCAAGAATTTCGCTCAGAAAGCTACACGCCACGTGCAGAAAAGCTGCTAGTAGTAGTCGACTGAGCTCAGCTGCCCGTCGAGTTCAAGCCCCAGAAAAGTAGGTAATCAAGAAAGTTGAATCAGGAATTATTCGTAATTGGATCAAGTACTGAAACTGTAGAATCAATAATGTCGGGATCAAAAATTCACTCTTGGATCAAGAATTTTCACTCTTAAAGTACTTTTGAGAACGAATGCTCTTGATTCAAGAGTGAAATTCTGTATTTTTTCTCTGAGTGTGCGGTTTACTGTAAAACTTCAGTGGAAAAATCGAATGATACATATAGATTTATTTAAAAATCAAGTAAGAAAGTCGATCAAGCCCGACCGTCATATACTCTGTAACTGCAGAAGCAGCGCTGATGATGCGCTGCGGCAGCGAACTTTCTTTTGGTCATAGCTTGATCAATAGATTGCGCCACTACTTGACTTTTAAAACTGACTAATAGATGGCGCCACTACTGTGACCATTTCGAAACTGACCATTGCACATTGGGCCAGAATCCCTCATTTTTGGCATAAAATCTAATAATATAGCTAGAGAGCTGAATTTTTGTGGTATTGATCATATTAGCACTTAAATTAAGTGAGAACAATTTCAAATCAATCCGAACACGCCCACCTATACCGCCCGTATTAAGACACTGAGTAGTAGATTTGTTTATTAATCTTCTTTTTCATGTTCTAAATCCAGGTAAAATGGGTTACTGTGTTCTAGGTGTCTGCAAAATCTTACTAATGGGGGAGGTTGCATTATCCATAAAGGTGTCCCAACATTATCCGTTAAATACAGTGGAATGACGCTCGTAACAAATAATGAGGCGTCTTTGATATCTGACTATTCTTCTAGGAATCTCTGCTTTTAGTACAAGCCTTGTACACACTGTGCCCCGTAGAGACATCAGATCATGATTAGTTTGACATCTGCTGAGTTTTTATTTCTCTTAAATACCTCTTCTTGCCTAAGGAAAATTCGAATCATACGGCTGATTAAGCAAATTTTGGACAGAAACTTGGGCTCTTGTTTCCAAGTGACTCCTGTAGGCTTGCACTCGAATTTCGCTCCTCTTACTTTATAGTAGCATGGATAAATGTTGAATAATTGTGTTTTATTTAAAGCTGACAATCAAAAATGCAAGAGCTTGAATTGGTGTGAGTGGTACCTTCATGCACTTGAAGCAGAAAGAGTATTCTTCAATACAAAAGCAGTATCAATCATTATGGCCTTTTTCAGCATCAGAAAAAAGCACATGGAGATTTGTATTATTTGTTTCATTATTGGCCAGCCTTGATCCTACATCACTGTAAGACAGTCATGGTCATCCCATTTGATTGTCTGAGCCAACTTGGTCGTTGTTTCTTTCCGCGGGCAAATCATGCTTGACAAAAGCAAGCTGGGCTGCTTCGCTTTAAATGTCGCAGCTGTACGATTGCATTTCAGTTATGCCAGTTTTCGCTTTCAGCTCTCGGCTCTTGGCTCTGAGCTCGTGAGCCGGGAGCCATCAAACGGCTATCGGCTCGTGAGCCAAAACCCTCGACTCCCAATTGTGAGATACACCTCGTGAGCCGTGAGCCATTAACCGGCTCTCGGCTATCAGCCGATTCGCTATATTAGCCTAGCAGAGAGCTTTAAATACGGCCGTGCTTCTTCTCAGGGCTATTAGCTCCATGACTTCAACATACAATTGTATCGACAGCGGCAGATTTTCGGGTAAAGTCATCATAACACTATTCTCCAGGCTCTTTCTTACATTTTCACGGCGTAAGATGGAGCCCAATAAGCGCATGTAATTTTCATTGACCTTATACTTCATATTGATACACCTCTCATATTGGCAGCAGCCAACAATTATATCGCCCTCGCAGATATCACCCAGGGACACAATCAGAGTTCAGTCTATTCTATAAAGTTTATTTATTGCCGATGGCATCAGCACATGCGGCCTGAGTGCATTTGTTACCGCCTCTAACAGAGCTCCGAACTTCTTATACAGGTTATTTGAAATAGGGAGTGAGACGCCTTCGAAATGCGGATTGCCATTCCGCAAAAAAATGGAGCGTAAAGCCTTCACCGGCACGCGCTGAATCAAGTGTTTGCGATTTGATACATAGTTATTGATATTTATCATGGTGTCTTGCCTTTTAAATATCTTGGTACGGAAGTATTTTACGGTTTCAGTATCTTGGAGTGAAAGTATCTGATGTGTAAGCAACCGATTGTGATAATGTTGTGAAAGTTTTGCTTGATTGAAAGTTTAGCTGAGTATGGAAATGACACCGCCTGCTATGTTTCCATGTGATAGTTTTCGGTCGTTTTGTCTTAATGTCAAGTCATTGTCAAGTCACTGTCAAGTCACTGTCAAGTCACTGTCAAGTCACTGTCAAGTCACTGTCAAGTCAGTGGAAACTACACCTGGAAACTACAGCATGGAAACACAGCAGGCGGTTTCATTTCCATACTCAGATCAACTTGAGTTTTCAAAACATTCTCACAATAGTTCGCTTACACATCAGATACTTTCACTCCAACATACTTAAAATATAAAATACTCTCATACCAAGATATATAAAACGTAAGGCACCACCATGATAAATATCAATAACTTTGTATCAAATCGCAAACACTTGATTCAGCGCGTGCCGGTGAAGGCTTTACGCTCCATTTTTTTGAGGAATGGCAATCCGCATTTCGGAGGCGTCTCACTTCCTATTTCAAATAACCACTATAAGACGTTCGGAGCTCTGTTGGAGGCCGTAACAAATGCACTCAGGCCACATGTGCTGATGCCATCGGCTATAAATAAAATTTATAGAATAGACGGAACTCCGATTGTGTCCCTGGGTGATATCTGCGAGGGCGATATAATTGTTGGCTAATGCCAATACGAGTGATATGGAGTATAAAGTCAACCGAAATTATATGCGCTTATTGGGCTCCATCTTACGCCGTGAAAATGAGAGAAATAGCGAGAAGAACAATGTGATGACTTTACCCGTAAATCTGCCGCTGACGATACAATTGTATGTTGCAGTCATGGAGCCAATATTCTTGACAAGAAACACGGCCGTATTTAAAGCTCTCAGTAAGGCCAATATAGCGAATCGACTGATCGTCAAAATGATGGACAAGCAGTATATGTGTTCGACTATGGGCGATGAGTATAGGGAGACTGAGATACTGCGTCAATTGCAGGGCCATGCAAACATAGTGGAGCTCATTTACAGCGTTGAGCAGATCAAGTACATTTATATTGTAGTGGAGTGCCTCAATTGTGATGTCGATAGACTGTTGGATGAGCGTGGACCTTTTTCCGAGTCAACAGCTCGGCACATTTTGAGCGATGTGGCGCTCGGTTTGGAGCACATGCACTCGCGTCAGATAATCCATCGTGATTTGAAGGCAGAGAATCTGCTGGTTCATTTGAAACCTGGAATTGGTGGAGATCAACCTGAAATTGGAGTAGTGAAAATAGCTGATTTTGGCCTGGCCACATTCTACGAAGGGAGTAAACTGTATTATGCCTGTGGCACGCCGCCATATATGGCTCCAGAATTGATTAGCCGCTTGGGTTATGACTTCCAGGTGGACACCTGGTCATTGGGTGTGTCGCTTTTCTATATGCTAAGCAAACAGCTTCCCTATGGAGAAGGCTGCTCCAAGACGACGGAGATTCTCTCGTCCATACAGCATGGTTGGCATCACTTACCGGCGGTGTTGGTGTCCACACTTAGTGACGAGGCCAAGGAACTGATTGATGCACTGTTAGTCAAGAATCCACAGACACGACTCACTGTCACAGAACTACATAAGCACCCGTTTGTGCTAAATCGACATCCACACTAGCGTTTTGGAAAAAAGAACTCAAATATCACTGCTATTCGGTTTTTCGGTTTATTTCGTAGAATCTATTAGATTTATCGTTATCCAGACTCAATTTAATTGAAGAAAATTCTTTGTTTACACGATTTACTACACAAATTTGTTTCACTTTGTCACAAAAAAATCATGTAATTATACGTTGAGTACACTTGCAAAATAAATCAGTTACAAATATTACAACCAAATTTAATCTTAGTTTGAAATTATAAATTTAAGTAATGGTTTTTGGGACTTATTTCATTTCGGGCAATCTTTAGATAAATTTAAAGAAGAGTGTTCTGACCACACAACTAGCAACATGGGTTGTGGAAAACGGAAAACTGCGCGAGTACCAGGAGGGATTCAGACGTGGATATTTGACAATAGACGGACTATTTAATCTGTCAGCGACAGAAGTCCAAGCAAAACTCCAAGAAATAGGGAAAGTGTATGCTTATTTCGTGTACGTAAAAGCTGCTTTCGATTGTGTGCCTAGAGAAGTGCCTATATACAAGCTGCAACGACGAGGAGTATCAACCTAAATGATTAAATTAATAACGCTTCAAAAATAGTGGTGCGCTGTATGGTCTGGTGACAGTCTATCAGAGGGATTTGAAACACAATGGAGTCAAACAGGGATGCCTCACATGATACAATGATATCAAGGTAGTGCAAACACTTGCTCCATTTCGCATGCGCATAACTTTCTTTGGTGGGGAACTTGAATTTTTTAATTGGTGATATAATTGCAAGTCATTTTTATTTTGGTTCCCGGAGCACACGTTTTAAAAAATTTTAACAAATGCAAAATTGAGTCTGTGGCGTCACGTTGGAATTTTTTGATTGACAAGCGACTCTTTGCACTACCTTCTATATTTTGTATCATGGATGCCTCATGTCACTGTTATATTTGGATGGCATCCTCGAGCATCTAAAAGGTGGAGTTATAGTTGGAGACATCGACATACGGATTCATTTGTATGCGGACGACATCAATATTCTTGCGGATCAGCCCTCAACGCTACAGACATGACAAGAAGGCTCGAAAGCTACAGCACAATGTGGGGAATGGAAGTGAACAGATCTAAGTCACAAATTATGGTGTTTCGAAGAGGAGGAAGACTGGCATTGGCGTGGAAATTGTCTCGAAATTTAAGTACCTTGGAGACTTTTTAACACCAGGATTCTCAAAGTAACGTTCTTATGCTCTGTACCTAAGAAGTACTTAACAACGCCAATTATCGTTATCGGACAAGTACGGCAACTGCAGTGATAAGAAAGGTACTGGATTTTCTTACCTTGGTGAGGAACAAGGTAAGCGTCAAAAAATATACCTAGGTAGGGTAAAAGATATCAGGAATTTCCAGTACCTAGGTAAAGGTAAAGGTACTATAAAGGTACTTTTAAATTTAAAAGCATGGTTCATCCATTTTGATTAGTAATGAATATTAAAAACCATAACAAATCAGAAGTTGCATGCATTATTTGTATCTGTTCTACATTTTTGACTAACTCTTAGCCCGTATTTGCTATAAACTTCAGCAAATAAAGTAGCAAGTGGGAAAACGCTTATATGCGAGCACGAGAGAATGACGATTTAGATTGCTATCCAAATAGTGGCCGGTAATACCATCGTTAGTTATTGTTTGTTATTACAACTCCAGATATCTGCAGTAATTTTTATTTTCCAAAATATTGTCGACATTTTTATTATTGTGCGCCTTTCTTTTATCAAGCATAGAGCGTCTAGTTTTTGAACAGGGAATTTTTACCGCACAAACAGGTCCCTGAAACTTTTCTTTAAAACATGGCAGAGCGACAACATCTCGGCTACAATGTAATCGCAAATTTAGCTGTAATAAAATAATTTAGTTACATTTGTTAAAATGCATTTACTAGTGGTTGGAATTAAAGATACAAGGATACTTGAATATATTTCCAGCTGATTCCTTAGTTGAGTTATTGGAAACTTCAGATACTTTGGCTTTCATTGATTCGTAGGAAGAGTAACTATTGGGGTGAACCCTCTAGCGAAAAGAAATAGAAATTTATGATATATTAACAACATTGTATTGCGCATACAAATTCGCAATAAACTGCTGCTATAGACTGGAATGCTGACAAACTTATGTATGTCAGTATGTATCGACAATGTCGTGCAAAAAAAAAGTTCGATCATATGTACATAAATATGTGTGTTTGTTTATAAGTATTTAAAATCTTGTGCACATATGTACACACCTGATCATATTAATAGGTACATACACATCAACTCTGACTTTAAGTTAACCGAAAACAGTTTTATTCATTGTTTCAAACTTAAAATTTGTTCTCATTGGTTCTTAAACTATTTGTTTTTAATAAAATAATCTTAATTGTAACATAGAATAATAATAAAACATAAAAGAGATCATTTTGTGTTTCAGATACGTTTTCAGTGTGATCATAATAATAGGTACACTTCATGTGTTGGTAAGAAAAAAAATTTTTATTTCCATTTTGTGTTCTTTTTTTTTAGGTAAATTATATTTCCTAACTTAGTATCCAGTGTATCCACCTCTATTTGTGGCCACTTCTGCTATTCTTTTTGGCATACTTTTAATAAGAGCCTGGCAGGTCTCTACTGGTGTCTCATACCACAGTTTTTGGACACCTTCCCATAATTTTTGTTTATTTGAAAATGAATGCTTTGCCAATTTCTTTCTTAGGTCTCCCCACAAGTTTTCAATGGGGTTAAGGTCGGGGGATTGGCTTGGCCACTTCAGAACGTCAACTTTTTGGTCCTCGGAAAATTTAGATAACAGCCTTGATGTGTGTTTAGGATCATTATCTTGCTGAAATACCCAACGTAATGGCATATTTTCCTCAGCATACGGTACCATAACTGTTTCCAATATGGATTTGTACTCTTCAGCATTCATTTTGTTCGTAGTCTGATAAATTGGACCTACGCCGTACCAGGGGAAGCAACCCCATACCATTATATTGCCACCTCCATGTTTAACTGTTTTTTTTTGTAAACCGTGGATGGAATTCCTTTCCCTTAGGGCGTCGAACATTCCTTTCACAGTAATTCCCAAACAAATTAATCTTGGTTTCATCACTCCATAATATGTTGCTCCATTTTTTCTCCCCGGTGCATCCTACCCAGCCGGGCTCCCTTTGAAAAGTTTGCCTTATGGTGATATTTTTTTTGCGCATAAGTGGGACTTTTCTGGCAATTCTTCCTGGTATGTTGGCATCTTGTAGTCGTCTTCGGATAGTTAGAGCACTAACTGAATTCCCAATTTCGGCTGCAATAGCCTTCGATGACTTAAATGGGTCCTTTTTGCTCAAAGTTACTATGTAGTGGTCAAGGGTTTCTGTTGTTTTTTGTGGCCTTCCACGGGTTTCCTGTCTCGCTTTTCTTTCTAATACATTTTTAACAAAATTATGAGACCTGTTCATTAATTTGGCGATGGCTCGTAAAGATTTGCTTTCTTTTCTCAGACTAAGAACCAATCGAGCTTCTTCTTTAGTACAATGAGAATTTCGACCCATTTTTTCTAAAAAAAAATAATTATTTAATTCTCTGTATTGACAAGAGCTATACTTAATTTACCTTTAGTTACCAAAAGATCACTGATTACAAAATTATTCACTTGATACTTGTGAGAAACGGAGACTGTGCCTATTATTATGATCAGGCGAAATGTGTGGTGGACTCGCAATTCATAGAAAAGCTTTGATATACGGGGCAGCCCCTCTTTCAACTCCTTGTCACAGTGTGACCAGACATTGACAACAACAAAAAACCAAAAATTAAAAAGTTGTCAACACTAAAAGTACGAAAAAACCATCTATAATTAAAAAATTCCGGTGTGTAACTATTAATATGATCAGGTGTGTATATAGTATTGTGTAGCTACTCAATTTAAAATGCTTGTGTAAATTTACAATAGATTTTTAATCACACTTAATAATACACGGAAACCAACTTGGAGTTCGGAACAGGTCCGAATATGACACACTTGACATTGAGCTGTCCAAAAATATCAATGTGAAATTTTCGTCCATTTCAAAATAATATTTTTTAAGATCAAATTGATATTTTATAATCTAATTATTTAACAAAAAAAAAAGGAATTGGAATTGGCACTATTTATTTTCTACCTGGGTACTATTACACAGTGCGAAATAACCTGGGTAAATATCCTCATACTTGGTTTTCCTCGGGACCCCGAAAATCAAAAATTATGGGCCAAAAACCGCTTTTTGCTTTTATATCTCAATTAAATAGATATAACGCGCATGGACCGTCTGATTGTTTATAACCTTGTCTATTGCGATAGCCACGAGAGCAATCTAATATATTTTAATCAATGGTTTGACTGATTTAACGCGATGGCTGAGAAATGCAGCTTACAGATGTGGCATTGTACACTTTTTTTCGAATTTTCTACTTTGGCCACCACTGGTTTAACTATTTTATTCTATGCGATTTTGCCTTTAACGTTTATTATGAAAGCCCATTTGATTCTCCGTTGAACAAATGTTCTCTCGATGAATTTGGTTACCCGATGACGAAGTTACTCGCATATTTCTGAGTATACCTCGGGGATCTAGCATTTTTTTTTGTATGCTATCATATTAGTGTGTTCTATAACATAATTGCCCCAATAAGTAAGCTCTGTTTGTTTGGCGCCAAATTCAAATTATCTTTTTTGAATACTTAAAATGCTAATATATAACAACTTCCATGTTTCACGATTTCTGGGCAAATATTAAACCAAACCATTCGCATACAAATTCTAATACACTCTTGTCTTTCATGTAACGGTCGACTTACATAAAGTTGTACATCATCGGCAAACGAATTGACATCACAGCCTATCAGACAATCAGGAACGTTGTTGACATACACAGAGAAGAGTAAGGGCCCAAGGACTGAACCTTGAGCAACACCGCGAGTCAGACGTAAGAAACATGACATACACGACCCCGAGACCACTGCTTGGCTTTTGTCACACAAATAGGACTTAATAAGACGCGTTGCAGTTGAGGAAAAATTGTAGAGATTTGTAAGCTTGGTACTTCAGATAATGTGGTCATCTGTGTCAAATGCCTAGCTGAAATTCAGTAAGCCTAATAATGTAACATTGTTATTGTCCGTCTGCCTTCGGAAATCTTGCAATTCAACAACAGTCCAGTCAAATAACGCTTTTCTAATTTCGACTTCATTTGATCCACACATCCTGTTGGACAGAATGGCTTACATCAAACTTGTCTTGGAAAGCAAAATATGAAGGGAATGGGCAAAAAGTGTTAACAAGATGATTAAAATCACAGTTTAGAGTAAGCATTTGCATAATTACTTTTTTGCACAAATTGGCGGAAAAAGTATTTTACTCCACAATAACCAAACACTTCTGCAAGATTTTTTCGATAATAAGACATTTCAAAGACAACCCACAACTACAACATTGAACGCATAATTCGAAGTCATTTAATAGCAAATATTTTTAGCATATCTTGGTCTATATTTTCCATTCTGTCAACAAAGATTTGAATACCTGGTGTTACTACAACAGAAGCGCAAAGTTGGCTAAAAGCTTCCCGCCCAGCTGGTCAAATATCTGACTTTGTTAGCGCAGCGAAAATGCATCGTAGCCACTAAAATGTTTTTATTTATTGATTCGATGTATCCAATGTATGCCCTTTCATAATAATTAATTAAATTCAAAATAGATATTATAAAAATTTATGACTTTATGCCAAAATAAAGGGAATCTGGCACAATGTGCTTTGATTGGAACTGACTTTTGGACATAACTTGAATATCGCTCATCCGATCTTTATCATTTCTTCGGCAAATCGATAAAAAGACATCTTTAGGTAGTTTTGGATCATGTGCACCTCTTTGTCTGACATCTTGAGGTAAGTCTTTAGTGAACACGTCTCCACAACTTAGTTATAATGTATTTTTTATGCTATTTGTACCAACTGTAAAGCGTTTAGCTAATTTTCTTTAAGAAGTTTCATATTCGGTACAGTAATTGCGCAGAATTTTTGCGTACATGCGTCTTTTATTCGAGGCATCGTAAAAACTAAAAGCAAATAGAGAAAGCGAAAAGTGCAAAGTTCAACGGTACATTGCATGGCGTGATCGAAAGCTCACACTCGGAGAAATATTGATTTAAATGTGTGCAGTTTTGAACCTGATGGAACCTTCTGCTGGATATTCGAGTTTTGAAGAACATTATAATCAAATTCAGTGGAGGTAACAGAGAACAGGCAAAAAAAACACACACGTAGTCAAATTGCAAATCCTCATTGGTTTGAGATTATCTTGTAATAACCACATCTTTCACAAGACTTCTAGTGCCAGTCTAGCTGCGAAATATTGATGTCTTAAATGAGAACGATACGAAAATATTGATAGACACCCACCATTACACAAGAGCTTAGCTGACATATCTACGAAATTGTTTCTTATCCATGTCCAAAATAGGCATTTAGCTGAATCAAATTTCGCCACTGTTCACGAGGTTGAAAGCAGTCTACGCGTAGCTTTTGCTCTGTTGCTTGACTGAAACGAAGATAATGCTGATTGTACAACTCTTACAAATTATAACATAAGCGCAAGCTCTAAAAGGAGATTGTGCAGACACACTCTTAAGCATCCTTATAAATCCCGGCTAAGTAGCCAGCTAATACGATTTCCACTCGGATAACATAGCCAGCATACCCAACGAAACTCATCTTTTGACTACACTTGTGTTCATTCTGCACGTCCGTTTACAGCTCCATCTCCTTGTTGACCGTGTCCTTGTCCTGTTGCTGCTGCTGCTGCTGCTGGTGGTCCTTGCTTGCGGTTTACTATTTTATGCTATTATATAGGCGAGTTCGGTTGCCGTTTGGCATAAATTTATTTGCAGTTGTCGATGGCGGCAACGGAAATTACCATTTTATTATTGCAGGCGTTCGTACGGTTATGGATGACCTCCCATCCCCCCCCCCCCCCACCGCCCACCAACCTATTGAGCCTTATTGAATTCGCATTAAAATTGGTAATGGATATATGCATATACACGAACTACCAGAATAACAACAACAAACCAAGTGCTGCCTGCAGATGCAGATACATAAAATTGGACATATATTTATTTATGTTGTTGTTGTAATGTTTGTTGGATGGCTTAAGTTCATATATGAGGCTTATGATAGGTTAAGTGCCACTTGGGACGGATTTGGTTGGCTTTAAGGAGCGACTAAAGTAACATCAGTGTCCAGCGCCTCGGCCTGTTCAGGCAATTGTGAGTCATCCTCAATTAGCACACCAGCCACATGGAAATGATCTTCGAGCATGATTTTCCATTCGTTCATCATTTTGTAAATATAAAAGTAGCAATCTCTTTTCCAGTCAATTCGTCGTCCAGTCGACACATCATAAACAGTGCCTCGCAAGGCCACCAGATATGTGCCATTGGCATTCAGATAGCTATAATTGGCCAGCTGCTTCTTCGTCAGCCGCAAATCCTTCAACTGTACGGGCTTAATCATCATAAGTGCGACGACGTGTACGCACATAGGCCATTAGCCTACTAATCAGGTCGCAGCTACAATGGCAATTACAATTGCAATGCAATGGCTTAGTGTTTAAATTGCTTTACTCATAGTAGCAAAAGCCGTAAGATTCTGATTAACTGAGCAGTAAGTTTTTTTCAAATTTGAAAAACCTGCAGTTGTTGAGACTTCTGATTTGAAAATCTCTGTAGTCAATGTCGAATCAAAATAAAAAACCGAAATTTGTAACGCAGGAAATCAAATCAGCAGTCGGTGCTTTAAAACTTTATCTAAAAATGTTACAAATTTTGTTAGATGACACTATGGTAATATCTAGCAGATGAGAAATCTGCCGTAAATCTAAACAAAAAGTTGGCGTGAGGGCCTCTATTCACAAAGATATTTATTAAGACACCGTTACTGAAGAATGATTAAATCGTGAAAAGGCCAAGAAGAGTCAGAAATGGTATAAGTCAAACCAAATCATCCCAGACACAATGCAAGAGCACAAGTCTAAGTTAAAGGTGGTTGGCCATGGTCAAAGAACCGCTAAATACGTTTGAAATTGGTTTTCCAGACAAAAAATGCATACTCATAGTTGAATGACTGTGACAATACTAAACCGCAATAATATACCACGGATGTTTGTAAATTTTACGGACACAGC
>JBAMBO010001064.1:0-223725 GCA_037044535.1 Lordiphosa magnipectinata
GATGGATATTTAGTATTTTAAATAGTTATCTACGTGGCAACGCCAATACCGATAGATGAACAATGTGAACTAGATCGTAAGAACCACTTGTGAACTCAGCCCCTGGTCATACACACATAAAGAAATAAACATGTAAGCGTGCAAGACACAACATATTTGGCGACGAGAGAAAAAGAAATTAAGACAAAGTTCTACTTTAAAAGCGTATTTATGCTAACAACAAATAAGTTGATAATATTGCAAAAACAAAGATCAATATTGTAAATACAATAAACATCAAAGATGACAACAACAACATTGCTGCAGACGACCGCATTACCAGAATTTTCGCCAACGTGCGAACCGTGGTGCATATGGAAAGAGAAATTGGAAATCCATCTATGCGAAATAAATTGTAGTGAAGAAAATTTAAAGAAAGCTGTACTACTCAAGTCTGTTGGATCAGAACCATACCGGTTGCTACACAGTCTATGCAGTCCTGGTTCTCCTGTGTCCAAAAGCTACAAGGAATTGTGTTCAATGCTAAAAAGTCACTACACCCCACCAAAAATTGTGTTTCATGAAAGAAAAAAATTCTACGCCGCAACTAAACTCGAAACTGAAAGCACATCACAATGGTTTGCTAAAGTGAAGCAACTTGCCATTAACTGCAAATTTGGTGCAAATTAAAATGCTTTCGTGTTGGATCGTTTTGTCACAGGCCTTCCAGAAAAACTTTTTGACAAATTCTGTGAAGAAGATGAAACCCTAACCTTAGAAAGTGCATTACGTAAAGCCATAACTATGGAGACGAAGATGGTAGCAAAAGCAGAAGAAGCAAACAACGTTCATGCAGTCAACGAACAACGGTACAAAGCAAACTACAGAAACAACGGCAGCAGCAGCTCAAGTCATGGCAACAACAACAACAGAAGCAACGAGAAAGGAACGATTGCAGACAGCAAGAAGATCAACAACAAGACGTGGAGGAACGAGAAAGGCACATGCTCGCACTGTGGGTGGCGTAACCACAATTCACAGTCATGTAAATACAAACACAGCAAATGTCATACCTGTGGAAAAATTGGACATTTATCGAGTATTTGCCGTAACAATGATAAAAATATTAATTGTGTTTTAAGTTCTAATGAAAGTTTATCTAAAAATTTGAACAATTCTGTTTACAGCATCGCATCCAATAATAATTCTAAGGCGTATAAACTATCAGTAAATATTGATGGCACCATCTTGGAAATTATTTGCGACACCGGATCTCCATGCACTTTGTTTTCTCAGAACACAGTCAACCACTGCTAGGAAGAGATTTTCTCAGAACATTTAAATTTGAAATGAAACAAGTAAACAATATAGAAGTAAATACTCGAAATATTGCTAAAGAAATTAAAAGTGAATTTAAAGAATTATTTAATGAGGAGCTTGGTACTTTTAAATTAAGTGAGGTATCATTGCCAATAGATGAAAATGCAAAACCAGTATTCTTTAAACCACGAGCTATTCCATTAGCTTGGAAGTCTAAAGTTGAAGATGAACTTAGAGATCTTATTCGAAGAGGTGTTTTAGAACCAGTAGATCATTCAGATTGGGGAACACCTTTGGTTCCAATCTTGAAATCAGATGGTAATCTACGGATATGTGGAGATTACAAGGTCACAATTAACCAATGGTTAGTTGATTACAAGTATCCTCTACCTCGTATCGACGAAATTTTTGCTGCTTTGAGAGGAGGTGAATTGTTTTCTAAATTAGATCTGTCAAGTGCATACAACCAACTTGTATTAGATGAAAAATCTCAACATCTTTGTACTTGGAGTACCCACATAGGTACACTTAATATGAAAAGACTCCCATTTGGTGTAAAGCCAGCAGCATCAATCTTTCAAAAAATTATGGAATCGATTCTTAATGGTATTCCAAATGTAGTTGTATATCAAGACGATATTACAGTAACAGGAAAAAACGTACAAGAGCATATGACAACTCTTAAAATTGTACTTAAAAAACTACAAACTGTAGGACTCAAGCTTAACATAAGCAAATGTCAATTTTTGCAAGAAAAAGTATCATACTTAGGGTTCACGATTGACAAAAATGGATTGCAAAAGAATATGGATAGATGCAAAAGCGTGATCAATTGTCCGATTCCAGCCAATGTGACCCAAGTTAGAGCGTTCATAGGAATGGCTAATCATTATTCTAAATGTATTCCAAAATTCACACAGAAGATAAGTCCATTGTACGAACTACTCAAGAAGAATGTTAAATTCAATTGGTCAGCCGAATGTCAACGATCTTTTGAAACTATCAAGACAGAAATTGTTTCAGATCAAGTGTTAGTACATTTTGACAGCTCCCTGGCAATCATTTTAACTACGGATGCAAGCAACACAGCAATTGCAGGCATATTATCTCACAGATTACCAAATGGTCCAGTGAAACCAGTAGCATTCGTGTCACGAGCCTTAAATAAAACAGAACAAAATTATAGTACTCTAGAAAAAGAGGCTCTGGCAATAAAATTTTGTGTAATTAAACTAAAGCAGTATTTACTGGGACATCATTTTATATTGAAAGCCGACCACAAGCCATTAAAATTCTTATTTGGCGAAGGAAAAGGTTTACCACTAATGGCATCAGCCAGAGTGCAGAGATGGGCATTTATATTGTCAGGATTCAATTACTCTATTGAATATATAAAAGGCAAAGCCAATGAAGCTGATGAGCTATCAAGAATACCACAATTTGAAACGGTGCATGACATCGAAGAAAGCAACTTCATTAATTATACGGGGTCAAACAATCACTTGCATTTAACATTTAAAGAAATTGCAAAAGAAACCAGACATGATCCCAATCTTGCCAAGGTCATGCAAGCTATCAAAGAAGATAGATTAGAAAATTTGAAAGGGAATGAATATGAATATTTTAAAAACAAAGGAATTGAACTTTCTATCGAATATGATTGCATTCTATGGGGTTATAGAACCGTAGTTCCGCCAAAACCTTTTCTTTTGGCGATACGGACTAGTGGACACCCTTGTAAGCGACAATGGAAGACAATTTACATCATGTGCTTTAGCACATACTTACAGCACCGGGACATCCCGCGTCTAATGGACAAGCTGAAAATTTTGTCAAAACATTAAAGAAATCACTCATAGCATCATTAAATGGTAACGTAAACCGAGACTTTGATACGATTTCAAATCAATTTTTATTTGATTACAGAAACTCTAAGCATTGTACGACAGGAGAAAGTCCTTCAAAACTATTCTTTGGTAGAGTTCTAAAATCTCGATTCAGTTTACTCAAACCACCTTTAGTAAGAGATAAAATTATCAGAAGCCAAGAGAAAAGCATATCCAATCACAAAGGTAACAGAACTATAGATTTTGATAAAAATGAATCAGTTTTTATTCGTGATTACCGTGACCCTAACAAACCTAAATGGTCAGAAGCTACAGTTAAGCAACAGCTAGGCCCAAGGTCTTACATATGCATACATACCCACAACAATAAAGAGATTAAACGTCACTGTAATCAAATGCGTAAAAGAACAGAAATGCCAACTGAAGAGGGTTCTGAAAAACTTAGTGATGGAGAGAAGGAGAATGATCAAGAAAAACAAATGAATTTAAGACCTCGACAAGATGGTAAAGTCATAAAAAAATGAAGTTTTGAAAATTAGTATATAAGATATTTCCAATGTATATGCAATTTGAATTACAGGCATTACGCGCACTTCAAGCTGCAAATACATATACACTTACGATTATTTTCATTGAATTGAATATCATTGAATATCATACAAATCACGCTTTCATATATATATATATTTTTGTAAGTTAATACAAAGCTTAAGTGGAGGCGTGATGGATATTTAGTATTTTAAATAGTTATCTACGTGGCAACGCCAATACCGATAGATGAACAATGTGAACTAGATCGTAAGAACCACTTGTCAACTCAGCCCCTGGTCATACACACATAAAGAAATAAACATGTAAGCGTGCAAGACACAACAATTAATATGATTTCAAGCCTGTACGAAGAAAACACCTTCGCTGTTTGGGATGGACGACAACTTTCGGATCAGTTTCCAAATAACACTGGAGTAAAGCAAGGATGCCTCCTTAGCCCACTTCTGTTTTCACTTTATGTCGACGACGTTACAACCTACCTTCCTGGAGGCGTTAACATTAATGGCACCACCACCAAGGCATTAATGTACGCAGATGATATGGCGCTACTAGCAGAGTCCCCCGAGATGCTTGAAGCCATGATTAATAAGCTCTCTGAATATTGCATACAATGGAGTTTACAGATAAACGTGGATAAGACGAAAGTTTTGATTGTGAAAGACAGAAGAGGCCGTACTGCAAGGGTAGACAGATGGTTTTTAAATGGTGTTGAGCTGAAACGGTAAAAACTTTTAAATATCTTGGCGTGACTATTACTGGAAATTTAAGCTTCAAACCGCACTTACAAGAAAAACTGCAACACTCTAAGAAAGCAATTAATAGCACTTGGAGAAACTTTTTCGGAAAACGACATATTTTGCCGAGCACTAAATTCAGAATGTTTGAAGCCACTGTTCGATCAGTAATGTGCTATGCATCTCAAGTCTGGGGATACTGCCGATATGAGGAGGTGGAGCGACTGCAAAGGCTGTTTATTAAACGGATATTTAAACTACCCCGCACTACTCCAAACTATGCGCTCCACTTAGAAACCGCCCTGCCTTCATTATTCTTATACGGTCTGCAAAACCACTTCACATACATACGGAAAGTTATGGATATGCCGAATCGTAGACTAACCAAAACAGTCACTGCTATGATGCTGTCGGAAAAATCACAAATTTTTGACAATTGGCTGTCCTTATTTCAGGATCATGAGGTATCCATCGACCTTCAAAGCGTCGGATTATGGGAAAGATCTCATCAATTGCTGTTGGAGAAAGCTGTTATCAGAGAAAGAGACTCTTTTCTAAGTCAAGCCAGGCAAAGTGTGGTCCGAAACACTTACAAAAAAGTAGAGCTGAATCTGGAATCGCTTAACTATTTTCATGACCGTTATGACACTCAAGCAATCTCACTTATATGTCGGACACGCTGTGAGATGCTTAGTCTCAACTACAGATTGTAGCCTCTGTAATTTGCACGCAACTGAAGACGTCATGCATCTGCTTGGGGTATGCCCAATTTTAGCTGAGATAAGAAGCGCCCATCTGGGAAGTCGTTTCCTTTCAGAAGCAGACGTCATAAATTGGCTAAATGGCAAGAACTGGACAGCATTATCCTCCTTTCTACAACAGGCGCTAAAATATAGAACCGCTATTATAAATGAATATTTGTAACTTTTTCTGTAAATTAAATTATGTATCTTTTATACCTAGTTTTTTTCGTCTTGGTCAATTCTTAAATCGAAAACTAGGTTTCTTTGTTTTAAATTTTTGTTTGTTTATATCGTTAACAATGTACAAAAACTCAAATGCTATGGCTGACGGTTAAAAATCAAGCCAAAAATTTATATTAATAAATATCTACTCTACTACTACTATTACTATTAGTGATTGTAAGCTTGAGAATTACAAGTGGTCCCCTTTTTATGCGACGTGCAAGAAATTATGAGTGTTTACTTATGGGCAGATTACATATAAGTAACATTTTAGCAGCGTTTCCAAATGAGCGCGCGGCAGCCAGTACATGAGCCCCGAGTTCGAGTCACCCCAGAGTAAGAAAAATTTTTATGAAATTATTAATAATTCGATGTTTTCAGAATTAGTACTTTGGTATTTGCACTTGCACTGTGGTGTGTGTTTTTATTTTTGTGCTATTTGTACTGGTGCTGTGCTACACTTATGAGTTTTTACTGTAAACAATGGTAAAATAACTATTTTTATTGGTTGGAGCATTTTCTACCGTCATTTCTCGTTGAAATCTACTGTGCTACCCCGTAGTTATTACGATATGTGTTTACGCCTCTTCTACTGTAGCAGGCGGTAAGTTCAATCCAAAATTATGGGTTGGAACATTTTAACAGCAGAATTGGTTGAATTTACCGACAAATTTTTTTCTGTGTATATTCCTGCTAGAGGACAACTATTTTGTGGACGATGCGTCTTATACTGCGGCATGAGCGTCTCCCGATAAATTGTGCAGTTGGTGGGCCATTGCATTCGCACTTCCTTTAGTGTTAACCTTCGAGTTCTTATGTTTAATAAAAGTACCGATATGACAGTCATTTTACAAGGCAGGCTATCTGACTTGTCCAATACGGGACTTAAAGGGACAACCAAGAATGCAGGATATCCGTTTTCCATTTTTGTTCAAAATTAGGACCAATTTTAACAAAATCAAAATCGAAATAATTTCACAAATTTTAAAAATTGACAGCCCGTCGCATGTAGAACAGTATTAATTGTTGAAATTTTGTGCTAGCTTAGCGTATGGGTAAATTTTAGTTCAAACTTTGTGGCCTCCTCGCGCCCTTTAAAACTGAAATTTTTTTTTTTTTTAGTTTGTATAATCTATGAATCAAAAAAAATACGTTAAGGGGCGCGCTCTCCAAATTTAAATTTTTGCATTAAAAAGGCACCCAAATGTACCTTTATAGATGGAATCTAAGGCAGACAGAGAATCAGAGTATTTTTTGGTTTAGATATTCACTTACACTGTGCAACACTAAAAAGTTGATAAAGTCTGGACCAAAAAATTCTGAAAGGGTATGATGGTAGTACAAAAACTTTCGCTGGGTTTGGTCTGGTTAGCTGCCGTTTTCTTTTTATTGCACTTTGAAGTTTTCAGCTTCTGATTGGGACTCGCAACTCCATATCTCGTAAACTATTTGGGATTTCGCTTTGACGTCTTAGAGGAAGTCGTTGCTCTTGGCTTGGCTGACAAAACATTCTTAAGTAGAAAGTCAAAAAAGTGACATCTTTATACTCAAAATTACAAAAATGTCTTAAAATCATCATGTTTTCCCCTCATTTTGTACTATTATTCAACTTTGTCTTGAAAACTGTAACGAATTTGAATAAGCAATGCAGGACAAAAACGTAGCTGGGACTTAAATAAACAAACGATTGGAACGTAACCACTTCATTCGATTGGTCCTTCGTGTAGTTACGGGCCCTTAAGCATGTAGAATTGGAACCAAAACTCAAAAATGGCAATTTTTGGTACCAATTGGCTGACACAGTCAAAAATTTCGATTATTTTGTGTTAAATCAAGAAAATAGTTAGAAAACATAACTGTAATTAAAAAAATTTAATTTTTTTACTTTTTTACCGAAGATGTTTGTTTTTTCGACTTTTTATGACAGTTGTACGTGCTTGTGGGCCTAAAACTATATGAAAGAGTAACTAAATGAAATTGTTTCGTTCTAACGGTTTGTTTATTTTGGTCTAAGCTACAACTTTGTGCTGTATTACTTGTCCAAATTTGAAACGGATTTCAAGATGAAGTTGAAAAACTGTAGAAAAGTTGTCAAAACTTGTATTTTTTGGGAAACTTTTGTAATTTTGAGTATGAAGATATCATTTTTTTGATTTGCTACAAAGAAATGTTTTGTAGGCTAAGCCAAGAGTAACAACTTTGTTAAAGGTAAAGCAATATTCACAATAGTTTACGAGATATGGAATCGTTAGTCCTCCTCTGAAGCTGAAAAGTTCAAAGTGCAATAAAAAGATAACGGCAGCTAAACAGACCAAACCAAGACAGGGTTTTTATACTACCATCACACCCTTTCAGAATTTTTTGGTCTCGACGCTATCAACTTTTTTCGCTTCAAATTTTCGCATAAGAGAAAGGGACCTACAATTTAACGCCGAATCCAAAAGGGACCTAGACTTTATCGCCGAGTCCGCACGAGAAGCTTTCTCATGGCTATAGCCAGCTAACCTTCACAGCTGGCGCCAATAGCTGGTAAAGGTGACCGATTGTTCCGAGGCGGGATAGAACCCACGCCTCCCGCACCAGCAGGCACGTACCGCTGCACCACAAACGGCTGCTTCTTTAGTTTTTTTAAAAAAATGGTCTTGAACTATTTTCTGTTTCTGAATATATATATATAAATGATTGGGTTTAAAATATTTAGGTCAAGCCCTTTAAATCTTATTTAATAAGTTTGGTTTAAGTTTATCTTGGACCCAAGGAATAATTTCTAAAATCATTAACGTAACCAACCGTCCTCTGGGCGACACCCCATTTGCCCGGCATATTGTTGACAGTATTGTTCCTGATCATAGAAGGCGCAATTGTGGCTACTGCAGCGATACGTATAGCAGTAGGTCGAACAAGAGGCAACCTCTCCGGCGGCACATCCACTGCAATCGTGATAATCTGTGCAAGAAGGAAAACTTTAAATAAGAACTCTTCATCTTAAGCCACATCTCACCTTTAGGCTTCACGCAATTGCCCTTTGTTTGGCACTCCAAACTCCAATCTGGCGGCATTATCAGCATCTCATCGTTACCCTCATACCAACTGGTAACATTAGATGGCTTCAGCACCACTTTGGAGGTGCTACAAAAATTCCCACATTGTGGTTGACTACGACTAAAGCATTTCCAGTTATTGGTTGCAGCTGGGCCACCACGACACAGTCGTGGGGCAAACAACTGACAACATTTGGAAGGAGTAGCCGAAGACTCCTCCTGCTCCTCCTGCTCTTCATTCTCATCATAGTCCTCGGTAAAGCCAGGTGTCAGCGCAAGAGAGGCATTCACCACCAAATTGTTCACATTGTGGATCACCAGGTTGGGCGAAGAATCGGCTTTGGGATTAATAATGGTTTTCACCAGATGAATGGGAGTCAACTCTATGGGCTGGGGTGTGTCACACTTTTGACCATTCCAGTGGGTACCAGGTGGGCAACGTGTCTGCACACAACGTCCACTTGCATAAGCGAATCCGGGACCACAGTGAATCAGCCGACAAATGCCGTTTAGTAGGATGGAGCCTTCCGGGCAGCGTATGAGGAGGGCTGGACCAGGTGTAGTGCTAGTTGTAGTAGGAGAAGGTTCTTCTGTGGTTGTGGTAGATATTTCAGGACAGCTAGTGATGGGTGTTTGGGGGCAAGGAGTCACGGAAGGGTTTGGACAAGGAGTTGGAGTGGGTTGGGGTTGAACGGGAGGGTAAGGAGTTACGGGAGTATTGGGACAAGGAGGCTGAACGGTTACGGGGGGAGTGGGTTGTGGTTGAACGGGAGGATAAGGTGTGACTGGCGTATTGGGGCAAGGTTGCGGGGCAATAGGAGAAGGAGTGGGTTGTGGTTGAACGGGAGGATAAGGAGTCACGGGTGTATTAGGACAAGGAGGAAAAGGAGTCACTGGAGTATGCGGATCAGGTAGCGGAACGATAGGAGAAGGCGTAGGTAGAGGTAGAACGGGAGGATAAGGAGTCACTGGATTATGGGGATCAGGTAGCGGGACAATAGGAGAAGAAGTGGGTTGAGGTTGAACGGGAGGATATGGAGTGACGGGTGTAACTGGACAAGGAGTCACTGGTGCATGGGGATCAGGTAGCGGAGCGATAGGAGAAGGAGTGGGTTGAGGTAGAACGGGAGGATAAGGAGTCACGGGATTATTAGGACAAGGAGGATAAGGAGTCACTGGATTATGGGTATCAGGTAGCGGGCCGATAGGAGCAGGAGTGGGTTGCGGTAGAACGGAAGGAATCGGAGTCACGGGTATGTTAGGACAAAGTAAGGACGGCGGTTGAACTGGAGGGTACGTGGACACGCCAGTACTAGCACAAGGTTCCGGGTTTACCATCGGATTCCAGCCAATCGCGCCTCCCGGAAGCACATTTATGACAAAGTTAGAGCATCCTCCATTCACATAGATTTGACCTAAGAGCAAACCCATCAGTATTCTACCCATTTCTTGTCTTTTCCACTTACCATTTCGACATTCCGTGACTTTGGACAGCATACACACAACATTCTGCAGGATATAGGGCGCCTGACAGTATATTGGCACACACTGCCGATTGCTATACACATAATTCTGTGGACACTGAGCTATTGCCCAGCCGAAGGCCAATACCAGACAGGGCAACACTTGATAGACGAGCATGCCGATTAGAACTAAGCTAAATAATAAAGCAAACTACAGCGGAAACCAGAGAAACCGACCTGTTCAGCGCGTTTCTAATCACCTCAACTCACCCTAGAGGTTATCACAGAGCGAGGACGACAATTATGTTTCTCGCCGCAGCCAAAGCCAAAGTGTTGCCCCGATTCAATTAGTCGCCGGACGTGCTTAGACAAGGGAACACACATCTACGCTGGGTTACGCCAAAGATGATCACCAGAAAGATGATGTTGTGGATGGTTTGCTTAATTTACGGAAGCTTACTACTCATCGAAGGTTATCAGGCGGCTACGGTGGGAGTGGTAAGTTTGAATTGAGTTTGCTTGTGCACTCAAAAACTACTTCAACGATTCTGCATAGATCACTAACTTTTATGGGATATTTGTTGTCCAGATTCGGATGCAAAAGTTTATATTTTTGAGCAATTGCTGCGTGAACGGTAACAAAGCATCCCCGAACACATCATATATATATATAACAAAGATTTCAACCTGACTGACTGACTGCCGCACAGCCCAAACCTTGAGAGATAGGAAGCTGAATTTTTCACAGTAGTTTTATCCTTTGCTGAAAGTGAGTTCTAAGTTCCTGGTTCCCTAAAATTAAGAGAGTTCACTCCCAGGAACGAATCTGCGAAACTTTTTAAAGTTCGGGTTCACGGAGCTAGTTCAGAAGATTGCTGAACCTAGGGTTCAGGTTCGAAACGGAGTTCGGGAATAACATTTTTTTTTTGCTAGTTCAGAAATCGTGATGTAGACTGGAACAAACTTAAGCATTTTATTCATATTTTGAAATTTTCAATATAACATACGAGCTTTGGCTTAAGGTAATCATTATAATGTCTTCCAGTAAAGTTTCATCAATAGTTTGGCGCTTTAGATAAAACAAATTTAATAGTAGAAAAGCGCGATCGGTTGATAATTCTGATACAAATGCGTAATTTTTATGTATTTTACAATGATAGATAGAACACAATTAAAACATTCGAATTTGACGCAATCTTTAAGTTTCGACACCAAAGAAATCGTTCACCGATTATATATTTGTCAGTTTTTCATTATTTTCTAGCACCTTAGCTACAGATTACATTTCTTTGTTAGCTATTTTTGTAATGAAAAACAAAAATATTTGCAATGCAGATGTTAGAATTGGGATCGAATATGAAATGTGAGAACAACGAAGCGCTTTCTAAATATGTACGAACATTCAAACGTAAAATTACCAATTAAAAATAGAGGAAAGCTTACTTCGGCACGACCGAAGCCGATATTTGAGATATTCATCCGAATTTGATCAGAATCGTCAAAATTTTGCTGATGCAAAAAATATTCATAGCTACTATTGTGGTCGGGCGTGACGTTCCAGTTGTATGTGTGGCGGCTGCTGGTGCGGCAGGTTGTGGGTTCGATCCCGCCTCGGACCATCTAATAGAAAAAGTTTTTTCTTTCTTTAGAAAAAAGCTTTTACACGCCCGATCACCTTCACCAGCTACTGGCGCCAGCTGTGAAGTAACTAGCCATGAAAAAGCAACAATTCTCTAACTATTGCCGTTCGGATTCGGCGTTAAACTGTAGGTCCCTTTCTCTTGTGCGAAAAAATTATAAGCACACACGCCAAGAGATTGAGAGAAGCTTGGCCCTGGCCCTCCTAGAGGTGCTGTTTGAGCCAATTTTACTTTTACTTTACTATTGAAAACAAAAAAGTTTTCCTCACTAAAACTAGTTTTTCCACTAATCGTTCCTGTGGCAGCTATATGCTGTAGTCATCCGATTTGAATTAAACTTGGCAGTTATATAAATATTTAGTTTGGAGGCGCTAGCACTAAAAACCAATAAGTTTTTCATACTAAGATTATTTTCAGACTTGTATTTTCTTTGGCAGCTATCCTAAGTACATAGTTACTTAACTTGGTCAAATTATGAAAAGGCACAGAAAACTAATAAACAGGAAGTTTGGGGACGTTTGCATTGAAAACAAAAAAGTTTTTCTCACTAAAACTAGTTTTTCGACTGATCGTTCCTATGGCAGCTATATGCTATAGTCAACCGATTTGGATCAAACTTGGCAGAATTATGTGAAAGCATATTATACTAATAAATATCAAGTTTGGGAGCGATAGCATTGTAAAGACTTACTAAGACTTTTTTTCGAGCCTATCTTTTCTACAGCAGCTATATTATATAGTTATCCGATTTTCATCATGCTTGGTTGAATTATGAAAAGCACAGAAAAACTATAAATACGAGGTTTGGGGACGTTTGAGTTAAAAATATAAAAGTTTTTCTCGCCAAAACTACTTTTTCGACCGATAGTTCCAATAGCAGCTATATTCTAAAGTCATTTGATCCGGCCGGTTCCGACAAATGTGCAGCGTCTTTGTATCAAAAGACTTCGTGCAAAGTTTGGTTAAGATAGCTTTTAAAGTGACGGAGGAGATAGCATAGAAACAGACGGACAGACGGGTATGGCTGTATCAACTCAGCTCGTCATGCTGATCAAGAATATATATATACTTTATGTGGTCGGAGATGCTTCCTTCTATGCGTTACAAACATCCGAACCATTTTTATATGAACAAGTCGGTCAAGCCCCACTGTAGTATGCTCTGTACCTGCAGTAGCAGCTGAAAGCACCGCTGCTGCTGCGCTACAGCAGAGAACTTTGTTTCCGTCATAGCTTGAGTATCGTTCATCCGATCTTTGTCTTTTCTTCGGCAAATCCATAAATAATCTTGATTACTAAATTTTCTTCGAAAGTACAAACCATCTATCTACCAAACTGTGGTAGATATGACGTTTTTGGTACAGAGTATAAAAATTTTTGTGTGAACTAAACCCGTTTCGACTTTTTTTTGCTTTTGATTCAGGCTTAGGTTCAGGGTGGAAAACATTTTTCTGCTCCGGTTCAAGTTCGGTTCGGACTTGCCAAAAATCTTGGAGTCCCCGACTCCGGAGCGGTTTTTATTTATTTTTGCATTCACAGTGTTTGATACATGAGACATGATAGTCTAGTAGTCCTGCTTTTTGCTATGTTTTAAATGTGAATAGCTTGTCGAGTTCATACAAGAATCATTATAAAATGTAGACCTACTAGATAATAATTACTCATGTATCAAACAGTGTGAATGCAGCCTAACTGCCTACCAATATTCTCCAAAATACTATAGCACAATTTTAACATACTCTCTGTACTTTTGGTACAGAGTAAAAAAGTTTCCAGGCACCAGAAACATACCCTTCATATTGCACGCATCTGCGAAAAATGGTCTAAAATTAGCCTCCGTGCAGGTATCGGAACAATGCTCAACTTTGGGTTCTTTCACTACGGAAAAACGTTAATGGAATCTTCAAAATTGTACATTTAATTAATTGGCTACTGTTTAAGCGACTTAATGTACCAGAATTACAAACTCAATTTTTGGAGTTTCTGCAATGGCGGCGAGTTAAAAAAGTTAAAAAAAGCTTCACCAAAAGTTAAAGAAAAATTTTATTCTAGAAAAATAATATTGTAATTATGGTTTTTTGCTTTCCTTTTCTTTAAGCTGGGCAACTGTGCAGAGGATCATGAGTATGTGAATGGATTATGCTATAAAATTAATCGATGTCCAGAGGGTAAATATCAAAAGAACTTACAAAAGGGATCTCTGTGGTGTAATAAGTATTTTGATTTTACTGATTGTAGAGTATTTTCTGTATACGGATGGATTGTGCTATCCGATTAAACCTAAGCCTTGTCCCATGGAAACTACTACTGAGGAAGCCACAACAACAACTACCACGGAGGAGCCCAGCACAACATCAACCACAACTACTACAACAGAGCCTAGTACCACCAGTTCCAGCACCACAGAGGAGCCTACTACCAGTTCAACTACAGAGGAACCCACTACAACCACAAGTTCCACCTCAACTACAGAGGAACCCACTACAACCACAAGTTCCACCTCAACTACAGAAGAGCCAACAACAACCACAAGTTCCACCTCAACTACAGAAGAGCCAACAACAACCACAAGTTCCACCTCAACTACAGAAGAGCCAACTACAACCAGCACGAGCACCACAGAGGAACCCATTACAACCACCACTACCACAGAAGAAAACATCATTATTGTTCCTCCACCTTTGCTCGATCCCCCACTCGATGAACAAGTACGTTGTCCACCCGGTTCCATATTCTTCAACGAGCAATGTCGCAAAATTATCTGCTCCGAGGGTGAATACCATGCGGGTCATTGTCTATTATCCGCCTGTCCCTCCGGTACCGTTTGGCATGGTAAACGCTGTCAGCCACCGGGTTATGTAAACACCATACTGGAAATTGATAATGTCATACATAATCGTCATGAGTATTCTTTTGTTACCGAAAACATTAATCAAGTCAGTTATAGCACGATTAAGAACACTCCATATAATCCTAAACCCACTTTACCAACTACCACCACAACCACAAGCACCAGCACAAGCACAACCACAACGGAAGCTTATCCAGACAACGCTCCAGCAGATGGCTGCTGTTTGGTTAAATCTCCACGCATCTGTAAAAACTATTCACCCAACTGGGTGTGCTCAAGTCGAGAGATCACATTGTGCGATCCGCGTGTTTGCTTACGTCCCGTTATCTATCTAAAGCCGCCGCATATTTTGGAAATCAAAGATCCCCCCCTTTTGGTAATGCCCCCGAATCCACCGTTGCTGGCCTGCTCGACACCCGATTGCAAGGAGGGGGGTAAGTGAAGAACAGTGGGGAGGAGGTTTATACAAATTTTACTCTGTACTTGGTTTTACTTTCCAGATATGCTCGACTGTTCAGGCTGTAGACACAATCAACGCGAAACTTGCTCCGCAGGCTGCTACAATTACTTTTGTCCCAGTGGCAGTTGTCAGTTCATGAATTCTGAAGAGTTTTGTGCCCTTTATCCGGGTGGTTTTGGCTGCAATAAGAACGATGGCTGCGTTTGGAACTGGTGCACCGAAAAGTGTCATTAATATGGAGAAAGAAAATATTCTTAGCCTAAGAACTTGTTCAAAAGAGAGTTGAGATTTAAGTTTTAAAAAGTGGCGCCTCCTTCATCAAACAAAAAGTAAATAATAAGGCTTGATATTATGAAAATGAAATTTTAATTTTAACTGTTCACCGTGAAAAGAATTTTATTGATTCTCAGATGGGCTATACAAAATTACTGAGCAAGTCTGCTCGAACCCTAGCAGCGAAACACGAAGTAAACGTTGGCATATCAACATGAATGCCTCGTGAGAGAACAAAATGCAGAACACGCGCATCGTAAGAGAGCAAGCCGCCGAGCCTGCTATTTATAGAACACACCAGAGAACTGCAGCGAGCTTACACATGTATGATCAATCACCCATGCTTCATATGCGGTGCGAGTAAACTTAAAGCTCAAAGCTCGTTGACCATTTGCTTGTAGCATACACAAAACAAACGAGAGCGTAAGTTAAAGTCGGCTCTAACCGACTTCGAAATACCCGTTACTCACGGAAAGAAACGTTGAATAGCCTTCCTGTGTGTCTGAGGCAGGACAGCCGAAAAGTATGCAACATTTTTTTAACTCGGCTATTTACTATCCGATCTTAATGGAAATTGGAGGGCTTATAGATGTTGCGAATATTAATGTAAGTTTTAAATTTGAGATCGATATCCCAAAAATTGTGGGAGTTATTCAACATTTTTTATTGTGGGGGCGGGGGTGGGCGTGGCAAAAATTTGAAATAAACTTGATCTGCGTGCAGACAATAGGAGTCTACATTTCAAAATTGGTTGCTCTAGCTCTTCTAGTCTCTGAGATCTAGGTGTTCATACAGACAGACGGACAGACGGTCAGACGGACAGACGGACATGGCTATATCGACTCGGCTGTTGATACTGATCAAGAATATATATACTTTATATGGTCGGAAATGATTCCTTCTGCCTGTTACATACATTTGCACGACTTTAGTACACCCTTTTACTCTACGAGTAACGGGTATAAAAATTCAAAAGTGATCTGGTATTGGCGAGTCATTGTATTGGCGAACTCGAGTACTGCATAGTAGAAATATCCGAGACGACTCGTACCTTCGGCTACAAGTCACCGCAAGTACTTGTTGCCGAAATCAATGATCTGCTGCGGGCTGTTACAAGCAAATCTCTTTTACCCTTGCTACAAATGCGTAACACACTCGGCGCGAACAGCACGCCAAAAACAACAACATGTGAGAGCAAAAGAGATAGCACGATATCGTTTATATATTTACATTTGTATTTGGCGCACGGTTCCCTCTCTCCTTCTTGTGGTAAAGATTTTTTTTAGAACTTGTGACTCCTTTATTTTTTTTAAAGCAACTGTGGCGGGTTAAATTAGACGTTTGATTCCCAAAGGCCTTTAACACCTTGCAGCAAATCCGACAGTAAATGAAACCAGCCACTACAGTTTTGTCTAGTCTTAGAATTTCCCACACCTTCCACACGTTCCACACAAAACTTTTTCCTTTGCGTCGGCCAGACAAGGTGAATAAGAAATAAATTCTACATTTTCTGCCATTATGCCACGAAGAGAATCCAAATTGCAATAACTTTTTAATTTCTGTCATTCACCGCTTATTACTGCGTATTAAGTGTGACGCAGTTGGATTTGCACATCATATTAGCCAGAGCTCGCCGTCAACAAACCGAGTAAGCGTTCGTGTATAAGAATGTTGCTCGCTTGGGGCTTGTCGTCAACAAGCCGAGTAAGCTTGGTGATTGTATGTTGAAAGCGCGAGTCAATAAAAGTACTCGTCAGTGGCGGCATGATACCCGCTGGCATCCGTTCAGCCGCGAGCTTTGACAAGCTTGTTCAATTATTACCCGAGTGAAAAATAAGCTTACCCGTTCTGACTTAATGTGCTTTCGATCAGTTCTTGTGTGTCACACCAAAATGGCGTGCACAAACAAGCCGAGTAAATGCGCGAGTGCACACAAAAATTAAGTACTCGTTGCAGGTCTCTGGAACACACGTATTCTCTCTCTCTCTATACCTGTGTCGGCTGCGAAGCCGGCAGAATGATGAGTTCCTATCCCATGGAATATGCTCTTGGCATTTTGGACACCACTGGTATAGAACCAATATCAGAATCAGTTTGATGTCCATCGAGAGTGTCAAATATTATTTGACTTTTCCCACCTGTGGATTTCCCCAATTTCAAAATATTATTATGAACCAGTATTAGTCTTTGGTAATAATATAATACTAGAAAATGTCCAATTAATATTTTGGGTATTAATTTGTTCCTTTGCTCTTTATTTTGATACGAAAAAGTATTAATTTGAAACTAAACATTTTCAATGGCCACAAATATTTCGAAAATTCGAAATGTCAAGATCCTCCACGCTTGGCGTGTAATATTATGTGTTGCGATCAAGGCTGCAAACCGTTACGGAATCGAACTCCTGAGAACCGGCTCGGTTCGGTATTTAAAGGTTCGCGAACCGGACCATGAACCACGCGCTCTATATTTTTGACTCCTCGAACCTGAACCCAAACCGGACTACTTTATCGAAAAAGGAGGTTCGGTTCACCAATTTAATTCATTTTTCAACGATACATCCAGGGAAATATTGCATTTCTAACTAAGCGTGAATGAGTTTTGATGTTAAGTCACAAGATAAAGTATGATGATGATGATAGATTATACGGAAAGAAACCGTTTGACCTTATGATGAATCAACTTGGCTTTGAACGGACGGTATAGATCACAATTACTACCAACTACTAAATCTTCAGCAAATAATTGTTTATTACTATCTAAGTGCCCCGACAAACATTCTTCTACTATGAGTTCAGTACCAGTATTGGCTGCAGTATTCTCAGACCCGAGATTTCATATTTTTCGTACAAAAAGCAGTTGCAAATCAACTAACTCAACGTCTGATTGTGAAGAAGAGAAGGTTATGAAAGCAATAGAAAGCAATAAAAAAATATCAAATATAAAAGCTGCGAATGACGTTATATATTTCTTTGGAAATTGTCAAACATACATTACATGCATCGACAAATGTTTTAAAATTTGGTCATTAAAATGAACACTTAAAAATTATGGCCTTTACTATACTAGCTGCTCCAGCAACTCAGGTATCAGTTGAACGAGCATTTTCAAGACTTAAGTTTGTTTTTTCTAATTAAAGAGATAGTATAGATGAATAGCTCCTGGAAGGTATAATGCTTAAACTAAGCAGTTCCTAAAAGTTGTTAGTGTCTTGATGGATTTGATAATTACAATAACTTAAGTATTGAATATTATGATTAAGTATATGAATAGAGAGGTATATATATTTCATTATCTACGTAGAATTAATAAATCGAAAGTCCAACTATTATTTTTGGTTCAAGCGAACCAAGGTTCGAACCAAAACCTTAGGTTCAGGGGGCTTAGTAACCGGTCCGCGAACCGAACCTTGGACTTTACAATGTGTTCAAACCCCCGGACCGAACCTTCTGCAGAATTTTAGAGGTTTGCAGTAGAGCAGGGAAAACAAACATCGATGTCTTCAATGTTGTGGAAAAAACATCGATTTAAAACATCGATGGTTTTGATTGTAATACTACATATAAGTTTAAAATTGGTCAAAATAAGTAATAAAGTTGGTCAAAATATATAATAGTATAGGTGAAACGCGGGAAAGAGCAGAAACCCACTAAATTACATTCACATTCACATTACGAAATCATGTGCATGTATGCGTGTTGTGTGCTCCATAACTTACTATTTAGATTTTTGTCCATATTTTCGATCCTGCGACTGGGCAAGTCCAACACCACCGCATGCTCTCCTATTTATTTCTATTTAATTGAGAAATAATTATTTAACACATTTACATTATAAATTACAAATTTTAATAAGTTCTCTTACAATTTTCCCGCTGCCGACGCTTTTAGAGATGGAAGAAATGTAAAAACATCGATGTTTGCCACTTCTTCCAAACATCGATACATCGCTAAAAACATCGATGTTTTGCCCTGCTCTAGTTTGCAGCCTTGGTTGTGCTCCTAGATGATTTCAGTACATCAGTACCTCGAAGAGGAAAAAGCTATGGTGGAAAAAAGCTACTTTGATCTGGCACTCGCCTTACCTACCCAGAAAGGCGCTCAATGCGAGAGGACCGAAACAAAGACAACTTCTATGTCTGTGGAGTGGTTGGAAATGCCACATCAGCTAACACATAAAGCATACAGTGTGCGCAAGCAAAGTTTCCCATAGTGAAGGTCAGGGCACATGCATTCCGGTTAACTTTATTTTGCTCATAACTTGTGTATCGTTCATCCGATCTTTATCATTCCTTCAGCAAATCGATAAGTTTTAAATTTTGATAACTATATATCCCTAGAAGGTACGAACAATCTATCATCAAAACTCTATCTCTTACCATCTCTGAGATCTCTTCGTTCATACGGACTGACGGACAGACCGCTACTAACACCATGCAAGAGTATCTAGTAAGAATCGGAAATTGGTGCTCCAATTGGAATATACGACTAAACCTTTCAAAGTGTGCCAGTGTTACCTACACGCTGAGAAAAGACGATTGCCCAGGAGTTTTCCTCCAAGGAGAGCTGTTGGATCACCTTGCAGGATACCGATACCTGGGAGTTTTTCTTGACCGAAGGCTTACCTTCAAGTCGCACATTAACGGTCTGGTCAAATCAATACAGCTCAAGGCACAAAAGATGAGCTGGCTGCTGAACTCCAGGAGCAAACTGTCTTTAAAAAACAAGGTACTAATTTACAAAAGCATTCTCGCACCTGCATGGAGGTACGGACTACAGGTGTACGGTATAGTAGCAAAGTCGCACCTAGATCGCATAAGGATTCTGCAGGCCAAAATCCTAAGACGCATAACCGGGGCTCATTGGTACATGAGGACGAGAATAATTGAGGAAAACCTTAAAGTCGCTAAGGTGGGCGATGTTATTAACAAGCAGGCCAGAGACTACACAGAAAGACTGACTGCTCACCCAAACCACCTCGCTAGGAAACTACTGCCACCACGAAGGAAGCAAGGCCGGAAAAAGAAAAGAAGACTGAAAAGATTCCACCCTAAGGACCTTTCTAAAAGGGAAATCTAAATTTAAAAAACACGCAATCTCAAGCTAAAACAACGAATCTCACTAACAAAACAAAATAGTACAAATATTTTGTAAGAAAGCTCAACTCACAAACCGTAATACACAATAGCACGAATATCAATATAGAAGATAACTAAAGCAGGACCAAAATGTATAAGCGTTAAATTATGATAAGGAGCCAGAAAAAGGTACCAAAAAACTAATGTTAATAATAAATGCTTTTTCAAAAAAACAAAAAAAAAAGAATATATATACTTTTTAGGGTCGGAGATGATTCCTTCTGGCTGTTACATACTTTTGCACAAACTTAATATACTCTATGTACCTTCGGTACAGAGTATAAAAATATAAAATTTATAAAATCTAGTATCAAGATGATACTAAAAGTTTTACAATTGAAGTATCAAATTGATAAAAGCTAGCATCAGCATGATACTTAGAAATTAATACAACATAGTATCAATCTGATACAAGTTAGTATCAATTTGATATCCTCGAAATATAATTTGAATACTTTCGCAAGTGGCAACTTGCTACTTGAAGTATTAAAGACATGATGACTAAATACTATTTAGTAAATAATGTAATTTTTTAATACATAGGAACAAGGTTGGCCATATTCGATATTTTTAAGAAGATCAAAGAAAAACAAAATTTTTTCTGTTCGTGATAAAAATCATTTAATTGGGTTCAAGTAGATTTGTTAACATTACTTTTTGAATATGACATCTCGTAAACGATCGCCCCGAGCGGCTACTGCGTATTGAGCCCGTTTTGCGGCATTTTTCATGGATTTGGCCGATATTCTTGGCAGATATTGTTTTTCAGGTCTTCCAGAGTCCTTGGCTTGTTGATGTAAACCATAGATTTTAAATAGCCCCACCAAAAGAAGTATGGAGGTGTCAAATGATGATTTGATGATTTTCAGTGGCATAAATACGACAATTTTGTTTGCTTACCGTTCCGTTCAACGTGAAATAAGCTTCATCGGTCATGATGATTTTGTTTTTTGAGTATTGAGTAAATAGTCGATCTGGCATCGCTGTCAATAGTTAAAGTGTTACCTGATGGGTTCGTCGAGTATGGCCAACCCTGGGTATTAAGTTTTTGCAAAAGTATGTAACAGGGAGAAGGAATCATTTCCGACCCCGATCAACAGCCGGAGTCGATATAGCCATGTCCGTCCGTCCGGCTGTCTATGACGAGATATCAGAGATGGTAAGAGACAAAGGTTTAAGATGTATGGGACATATTCTTTCTATACTTGCAGGCAGATCAAGTTGATTTTCAATTTTTGCCATGACCCACAGAAATTTCGCTGCCTCAGCAAAGCAGCAGCGCTGCTTTCAGCTGCTACTGCAGGTACAGAGTATATTACAGTCGGGTTTGACCGACTTTCTTCTTTGTTTTTTGTTGTAGAGATAGGACCAGAGATGCCTCCTTCTGGCTGTTATATAAATTTGCTCAGGCTCTCTATACTCTTTTTAACTTTGTGCAGAAGCTTAAATATATATCTAATATAGTTCTTTAGTCAAGAGCCCCCAAAAATAGATCCCCTTAAATAAAAACCCCCAATCTCACTTAATTCTTTCTATGAATAATAGCTAGGAAATGTATCTGAAGAATTTCATAAAAATATTTCCCTTCTGATTAGCAATACTTGCGGGGAGTGAACGATCTTCCATTTATTGTTGAGTGAAAGCTTCTCCTCGTACTCTAAAACTGTTGATAGCGCCGAACATAATCAATTCCTCATTTACGATAATGTTATCTAATCGATGGTAGGTTACCTTTTTGGCGAACCAAGTGTTGTTCTTTGGGTGAGGTAGTTAGTGCAAATGTGAAAAGCTCCAACGGCCATTGCAGTAGAGCAAACAGTTTACACCCAAGCGGACGCGTCGAGTCATAGAGTGTCAACATGCCCCTAATGAAGGTGAGTAAAAGTAAATAGCTTTCGGATGACGCGACAAGGTGTCAACGGTCAATGGCCTTGGATTAGGTACGACTGTGGTATGCCAATTAAGTAAATTGGAATTTTTATCTTATCTTTCGACAGCAGCTACAACTACTGCCAATTTTGGTAATACTAGTGACACCTTCACTGGTCACTGCTGAGGGAGAGCTGGTTAAGGATCAAATTGTGGTGCAAACTCCTTTGCAAAATTATGAGCAACCCACTTTGAGGGACTACGAGGAGTGTCAAGCGAATCGCCAGAGCTGCCTGGATGTGTGTGCCGAGAGCGAGTCTTGCAAAACCGAGTGTCCCCTGTGTCCGGAGTTGTTTGACAAACCTCTCCTGGTGCAGGGTGTTAACGATACGAACTATGTGCAACCTGCCCAGGTGCCGCTGAACACCACTAATATCATACGTCTCACCAATGAGATTAACAACATCATCAAACACGACATACAAAACCGCAACGAGGTGAATGTACAGGTCCAACAGAATGTCTCCCAGGTGGGTGGACGCTTTGGCCTGGGCTACAATGAGCAAGGAGCTGCCTGCTGTTATGTGGTGAGGCGGCAGCGCGAGTGCGAGCACAAGGAGCACTGCAAGGAGCACAGTCGACAGCGGGTGTGTGGAGAACGCTGTCAGGCTCGGGTGATGCTGGCCAAACGTGTGATCCAGTGCAAGGCAGAGCAGCCATCAGAGTGCCATGAGACCATTGAGTATGTCCCCCGCAGGCGTCGAACCAAGTCGAACCGAAATAACCGCTGTCGTTATCTGGGCAACACTTGGCCCTATGTATCCTGTGAGGGTCAAGACGAGTCCAACAATGTTAGGATGAAGCGATCCAGTTGTCAAAAGTGTTTGGAATTACCCTATGGTCATGTGTTAAGGAATGGCTTACCACCACAATGTGTGGGTTGTTTCCAGGGCTATGGAGCACCCATGCTACCCATGTGGTATATACCATATGCACCTGTGGCCAATCCAAACTTTGGCTATGGCTTTGAAGAGGAAGAGCAACAGCAGCCGGAGCAGGAGCAAGAGGAGAATCCAGATAGCGGTTGGATACTCGAAACCGAAAAGTGTTTGGACGCCAAGGGACACGTGGTTGATTGTCCCAAAATTGTAGAGGGTAGTGGAGATGATAAAGAAAATGATAAGCCTTCGCCACCAGCACATCTAGAGCAGGGAGAGAAGAAAGAGGACTACGATGACTATGGGGTGCCTGTTCAGCGTCGACGTCGTCGTCGCCATCATCAGTTTACTCGCTCCGCCTACAGCAGACGTCATGCGAACTCCTTATAAGAAACAGGCCATATATTGTTGTGAGGTTTTCCCAGACTCTATCAATTTCTTGTTCAAAATTATTTGCGAATAAAGTTTAAGTTTTTCCAAATATGTTGGTATTTGTTTTCTAAACTTTAGAAAGTGGTATTCAAAATTAGCACAAGTTGAACAAGATCAACTAGTTCTGTATCATACAGTATTCAAAACAGGTTAGGAGACGAACAACTTTACGACTTAAAGTCGGCCTTGTCCAACTTCGATATACCCTTCACTCATGGGAATAACTATTTATATAAATAAACTAGCTGTATACCCGGCGTCGCCTGGGTCCTTTGCATTGTGTGGATATGTTTTTATAAGAGCATTTACATTCAACTTTGGTGGCTGAAAGTTGACATTAAAATTTGTTTTAAATTGGGAAAGTTCCCACACATCAGCTTTTAATTTAAAAGCTTAAACAATTTCTGAGATATGTCAATTGTCTAACACTCACAATGTAAACCTTCAGTCCAATTTTCCAGATCACAGCCTAAAAAATTTCTGAGATGTGGACTTGAACCGCTTTAGGACTGGTTCAGCCGGCTGGATCGACTTACTTCATAGTACCAGCCTATACATCAAGTTTCCAGTTAATAGCATAAGCTAACATAAACTTCCGTTACATATCGAACCTAAGGTTTTGGTTCGAGTCTTGGTTCATCGATTTTAAGATCGTTGATAAAATTTTAAGTAAAATAAAAAGACAGTTTTTGTTGAGAAAGATTTGTTGTGCCATTTTACAACATAACTTATGCATTATTACCTTCGTTAACCGGCTGTCCGGGGTTCGGATCAGGACCGGTTTGCAGCCTTACTCTAAACCACTATTTAATCGATACCGGTCCGAATCAGATAATCGAATGAGATAATCAATTCCACACCAGATTTTAAGGGGTTACCCAAAAGTGGCCCAAAAAAAACCTTTTTCAGAATTTTGCCTGAGAAGACCTTTGAATTTATTAATGTAAGAATTTGTCCACATATGAAGGTATCTTTTAACCCTATTTCAGCATTTTTTATTTCTTAATATTAATATTTTTAAAAGCTGATTCAGCTGGTCTCCAGAAGCTCCACTCCAAAAAGGCGGTGACCACGATATCTCTGAACTAGATCACCCAAAATTAGAAAACTAAGCGGATTTCGTTAGAGTATTGTAAAATCTGGAAGGTTATCGAAGGAATAAGCTATTTACAATTATTTGACAAAATGGCAGCTTCGCAAAAAAAAAAATCGATTTTTTCACACAAATTTTTGCCTTAAAATTTAAAAAAAATATTTATCGGTGAGAAGAAAAATTCCATTAATTTCTAAACAATACATTTTAGAAACTTGTCTTACAATTTGAGTCCGATCGGTTCAGCCGTTTTCGAGAAATCGTGGTCACCGACTTTAAAAACACAGTTTTGAGAAAAACGCCCTTAAAGTTTTAACTGCACTGTCAACTTACCTGATGGTCTTTACAAATGAGCGTGCCGGATCGAACTGAAATTTTTTGTGTGTACTTGAATATATGTATGTCATTACGAAAGTAAAATAAAAAAAATAGTTAAAAAAAAAAACTGTTAATAACCCGCTAAGTTCATAGATTGAAAAACTTCTGTGATGTGGCTCTGAACCACTTTTTAACCGGTACGAAACCGGTTCTAAACTGTTTCGATACCGGTTCTGACCCAGTAAAATATCCAACTCCATATTACCAACCCACAGACCAGATTTTAAGTTCACAGCTTGAAGAACTTCTGAAATATGGCTCTGAATCACTCTTGAACCGTATTTAACCGGTTTAGAACCGGTTCACAGACTTATGACATAGCCTATGACTCTTTCCTGATCGACATGAATATGCTGTGAAAATTTCGTGATGATCGGATCAGCGGTTTAGACGCCTATAACACTGTGATACATTTTTCAACATAAAAACTTTGATACCAACGAGGCAAACAAAATTTGAAAGAATTTATGGTAGTTAAAAAACCCTGGCTTGAAGATTTCAGGTTTTTTGAAAAATTGTTTGGTTGTTCAAGTCTATTAGGGTATTCAATTTGTTGTGGACATAGGCACCATTTCGAAGGAAAACTTTGCCAAGTGCTATGATTACTGTAAAACTCGTATGCATAACTGTATTTCAGCTGAAGGGGATCACTTTGAAGGGGATGAAATAGATTTAGATACATAAATAAAGATTTTAAAAATATATGTAAATTCACCAATCAATTTGATCACAGTAGTATATGTACTATATATATAGATTAACAGAGCATTAACATTATGTTAACTTAATATAGCTTCAAATCTGGTGAACGCGGCGGCTAGTCAAAATCACCATTTTCTGACATTAAACGGCCAACGAACAATGACCTCAAAAAATCGATTATAGCGCGGCTTGTATGTGGAGAGCGCCATCGTGTTGAAACCAGATGTGCACCATACGCTTTCAACAAATAATTGTAATCAAAAATTGGTTATCATATCGCGATAACGCTCCCGATTGACGGGAACCGTTTGGCCATCTTCATCTTCGAACAAGAAAGCAAGTCGGTCAAGCCCGACTATAACATACTCTGTACCCTTAAAGTCGCAGCTCGCATTTGCTCACGAGTTATACTCGCTCATCTCTAAGTTTCACTCTCTCTCTTTCTCTCTCTCTCTCACTAAGATTGCCGTTCAATAGAATGCTGTGATGATGGGTGGGGGGTAGTGGGTGTTCACTGGCCGTTTTTTGCTCATAACTTGAGTATCGTTCATCCGATCTTTATCATTCCTTCAGCAAATCGATAAATAATTTTGTTTACAAGGTATCTCTAGAAGGAACGAACGATATATTTCAAAACTGTAGGAGATATGAAGTTTTTTCCAAATTGCGGGGGCGGGAGGGGGCGTGGCAAAAATTGAAAATAAACTTGATCTGCCTGCAAGTATAAGAAATATATGTCCCATACATGTCAAACCTCTATCTCTTACCATCTCTGAGATCTCTTCGTTCATACGGACGGACGGACAGACGGACGGACGGACGGACAGACGGACATGGCTATATCGACTCGGCTGTTGATGCTGATCAAGAATATATATACTTTATAGGGTCGGAAACGATTCCTTCACCCTGTTACATACTTTTGCACAAACTTAATATACTCTATGTACCTTCGGTACAGAGTATAAAAAGAACGGCCCAATAAGCATTTCAGCACAAAAAGGTACCTCTTGAATCTCTTGAGGATTTTCAGTAGCGTCGGTCATGATGATTTAGTTTTTTTAGTTTTCACCAGGGACCGAAAATAACTGTTATTTTGAAATTTTTTCATTAGATAAATAAATATGAAGCATTCACTTAAAATCTATTCTGCTAAGTGGAACATTATTAATTTCGCTTCAGCTTCTCAAATAAGCCATTATTTCTTATTTTGGATTTTTATTTAAAAAAATTGTTCGCTATTAATTATTAAATATTTTTATTTTTTTTCTGCGCCCATAATCATTTTGAATGATTTTTTTTTCAAATAAATCTAAAATACTTTTTATTAGTCGATTTTTAAATGTAAAAATCATTGCCTGTTTTGTATAGCAATGGAAAATTCCAAATGTCCAAACAATTTCTTATTGGGATTTTTTTCCTTGATTTTCAAAAAAAACATCTCTAACTATTTTGATTTGATTAGAAACGAAAAAATCGAGAATAATAATCGTGCTTGATTAATAAAATGATTCAATGACATCAATGATTTTTACATTTAAAAATCGACTAATAAAAAGTTTTTTACATTTATTTGAAAAAAAAATCATTCAAAATAATTATGGGCGAAGAAAAAAAAAAAATATTTTATAATTAATACTTTATGATAATAAAAACAAAAATTCATAAATAATAATTATGTTCGGATTTTTATATAAAAAGGAGTGATTTGTTCGGTCCCTGGTTTCCACAATTGACTTATTTTGTTGAATTTACATTCAGTTGCAACAATCTGAGCACGTTTGAGTGGCGTGTACTGTTCCATGGTAAAAATCTACTTGGACTGCCGCTTCAAACGCGCTATGTAATTAGTCGACATCGCTGACAAATATTATAGTGTTGCCTAAAGGGTCCTTCGCATATGGTCCACCCTGTATAAGAAATTTACATCCCGTGCATGTCAAACCTCTATCTCTTACCAATTCTGATATATGTGCTTTCATACAGACGGACAGCAACAGTTTAGTTATATATTTTAGAAGGCGAAGGTTATGGCTCATAAAGACATCTCTTCCATTAGGAATTCATCATTAACCAATTAGCCAATTTCTAAATCTTTGATGAATCGATTTGCAATAATGCTGCAAGGTGGAGATAATAATCTTTTCAAATAACTTAGGAATAGCAAATAGATTAGCACAACACACTTATGCTGATGACACAGCCTTCCTGTCTTCCAGCCAAATTCCCAATCTCCACACGGCGTCAGTGATTGGGCGTCCCGCTGGACGCTGGTCGAGGCTGATATTTGTGCATTAAACATGCTCAGAACTGTCAACCCAAGCATTGTTGGACAACCCAAAATTAGCCACGATTTCTAATCTAAAAACATACTCGTAGCTGTAAAAATATAGATAACATTTCATTATTTACGAACCACTTCACAAATAAATAGATAAATCTCATCACATTGAATTCTAAATGAGGCAGTTTTTTATAGGATTTATTGTGTGAAACAATTGTTCTACTCTTTAATATTACATCATTCAATTTGTCAAACTCTGAACCAGAATGGGTTTATTTTTTGCTTTTATTTTCCTGCATGCAAAATCTTGATAACGTCAATTTATGTTTTCTATACATAGGTATAGTTTAGAATAATTTAATTGCTTTTGTGGGCAGGTTGGTTGGTGGAGTAGGAGAAAGGGAAGTAGGGGGATGTTTCTCTGCTTATAGACTAAACAACATTTAATAGAATTTTTTCTCATGGTAAATAGGCTTCCCTCTATGTATATGAACATTGTTTTGAATCAACAACAATTGCATTTGTAGCATTAGGTAGTTAGTTTCTATACTGGGAGATGGGGCGTGAGGACCCACTTGAACAAATGAAACAAGATTACTAAACTTAAGGTAATATTGCGCGTGTATTTGCCTTTGTTCGTGTATTTGTGGTTGAGGTTTTTAGTGGTAGTCCAAATCATGATCCACTGCCTTACTTAATGCCCAATTCTTTGAGTTCGGTTTCTTCATCAACAGAGTCCTCATCATCAGAACCGTGCACCGATGGAGCTGGAGTGGTATGGCCTAAAAACGATAAGGAAAAACGTTTGATTAAGATGTTGGTAATTTTTAATCTCCAATAGAAAAGTTATCGTGTCTGTAAACTAAGTTTACTCTCACCCACGCATTCTCACAGGTAGCTTTTCGTACATTATTAAAAAGTGACCATTGCAGGTTAAAAGAAAGACAAAATTAAACAAAGTAACCCAAAAAGACCCATAAACGTTTAGCTTTAAAGAAATTGGCCAAAAAAGGCAGAACAATTTTAGAAAAAATTTGAGTTTTCTTCTTCAAAGGGGCTACTTTTTGAGTCACCCTCGCAGCGATATTCATTAATCAACCTGAACATGTACACTTTAATGCTATTCACACTGAGAATCATCTAATATTTAAAAGTCTTGTTACACTGAAACATTCCAAAGAACATTCAATGAATGATTAGAATGTTAACATTCTTTCTCATAAGGGATGAATATATATTTGAATGAATATCCGTGACTAATTTCAATTTACAGCAACACCATTAGCCGGCCCCCTTTAGATTTACTAAATAGATATGTTATCGAATAGCCAAGTGTCAGCAATAGATAAAGCTGATTGCGTCCAAAATACAATTCCTACAAGGTAGTGCAAACGAAAGTTCTTATTCGAATGAGCAGGATATAACAATATAACAAGAAGGATATAAGCATATAAGCAGAGCATAAGTCTGTAAGCCGATTTGTGCTCAGCACTCGAAAATCATCTAGAATCACCACCACCACACCTTCAATAAACTGAAAAAAGTTTTATTTGGCTGCCTTGTGTAATCCAACACTTGCACAGTGTTCTCTGCCATAGGCCAAAAATAAAACATTCAACGTCAAAAGTTTAGCTTCAAATGTGTTGTCTGTATTGCGCAAAAGAATGAGCATTTAAATTGTATAGTTGATTTGGTTTCATTACAACACTACTCTTTAAGTATGGCTTTAAAAGAAAGAGCAAGAACTATATTGGTTCTTACTGTGGGAGCATTTTGAGATTGAAGTGAAATTTATAACAATTAAAACAACATTAAATCAACACAATATTAAAGAATTTCAAACTGAATATTAAAAAGAAAGCTGCTAACTTTACTTTTTTACTTAATTGAATGTTTTTAATTGGTTGTTAAGTGTTTGTCTTTTTATTAAGTTTTTATTTCGTTAGTACTACTTTTTGTGTGGCATTGTCCATGTGACAGAATTTCAGCTAAAGTAGTAGTAATGATCCCCCGATTCCTCCAGTGGGACTTATTTGATAAGATTGGTCAACCTTTTAAGATTCTTCACCCATAAATTTTAGTTGCCAGTAAGTCTCAGCGTTTTGCTATATCCCAAAACCCAAAGTGTGCTTTTTTTTGCTACTTGTTTCTGCGGTGCAATTGTTACTGTTATGTACTGTGTTGTAAGCTTTTGGTTCTTTTTTGTGTGTGTGTGCTTTTAATATTTTAATACAAAAACAAACAAAACAAAATAAATAAAAATTGAAACACAAATGGAAAATTTGAATATAACTTTTTTCTTACACTTGGTAAAATTGTATGGTAGGGGTGGGGGGGAGTGTAAGGGTTTAGCAACGCCCATTTTATCATATCCCCTTTGAAACGATTTTAACAAAGTTTCAATTCGATATATCTATAGCAAGAGCCGGCGCGTCGCTATCTACAGTGTATACAAAAGTGCTCAGCAGCAGCGCAGTCGACACACCGGCAGTATAAGCTCATCGCAGCCCAACAATGCTGACGAGAAAAATGTACTTCGTGTCAGTGGCTACACACACACACGCAATGCCAAAATGTGAATGTGTGAATCATAGAACCTCCCAGTCGGACTTTGCAGTTAATGAAATGAAATTTCACGAAAATAGTCACTACATATGTTTTTATACCCGTTACTCGTAGAGTAAAAGGGTATACTAAAGTCGTGCAAATGTATGTAACAGGCAGAAGGAATCATTTCCGACCATATAAAGTATATATATTCTTGATCAGTATCAACAGCCGAGTCGATATAGCCATGTCCGTCTGTCCGTCCGTCCGTCTGTCTGTATGAACACCTAGATCTCAGAGACTAGAAGAGCTAGAGCAACCAATTTTGAAATCTAGACTCCTATTGTCTGCACGCAGATCAAGTTTATTTCAAATTTTTGCCACACCCACCCCCGCCCCCACAATAAAAAATGTTGAATAACTCCCACAATTTTTGAGATATCGATCTCAAATTTTAAAACTTAAGTTTTTATTCGCAACATCTATAAGCCCTCTAATTTTCATAAAGATCGGATGATAAATAGCCGAGTTAAAAAATGTTGCATACTTTTCGGCTGTCTCCCCTCAGGCACACAGGATGGCTATTAAACATTTCTATGCATGAGTCGGTTAGAGCCGACTTTAACTTACGCTCTCGTTTTTTGCTGTCTTAGCGTTACGTTATATCTATGGTCCAAAAATATGCCACATAAAAAAGCATTGTTTTCAAAAAGTGATTTCCCTCGCTTTTCTTTGAACAAACGTTTTCGCTAGAGAGTACGAATTTTTTGATATTTCCAATTTGCAGTGTATTTATTTATTTCACATGAAGTGAGTCCATTTGTCTGCATGAAAAATACACACGTTGTTTTCTCAGCTATTCGTAAGACTAAAAGCCACCATTATTTTGTTTAAAATTTCCGCTCTTCCAAAATTATTTGAACAGATTCTAACCTCATCCTTACAGCACTATTGTAAATCGATTTTATCACCTTGCCAGCATGGATTTACAAAGCGTCGGTCAACTACGACCAATTTGCTTGAATTTACCTCAATGGTTAACGATGGATTCCTTTTAAAAAATCTAACTGATGTCATCTACACCGACTTCCGTAAAGCATTTGATTCTGTGAACCACGATATTCTCGTCTTTAAGCTTGATCGTTTAGGATTTCTTTCCTCTTTTCTGCTTTGGATTTCGTCCTATTTAAAAGACAGAACTCAAAAAGTTCTGCTTCGCTCTAATACTTCAAAGCCTGTCTTTGTCACTTCTGGTGTACCACAAGGTAGCCACCTCGGCCCTTTGTTTTTTACTCTTTTTATTAATGATTCCCCACAATATTGTCTTACTCTCGGATACTTATGTACGCCGATGATGTGAAACTTACTTTATCTTTCAACGACCCGACGCATTCGATCAGACTGCAAGATGATTTAAACTCCTTGCAGTCCTGGTGCTTGATTAATCAATTACACCTTAATTGCTCCAAGTGCATGTTTATGACTTTCCATCGTTGCAAACCTTCGCTGGCTACCTATACGATTGGCAATGAACCCTTGGAACGAATATCTACAGTCGTTGATCTTGGAGTTCTTTTTGACCCAAAATTGAGTTTTAATCCTCATATCTCCTCTATTGTTAATAGGGCGAAAGGTGTACTTGGATTCATTAAACGTTGGTCGAAGGAATTCAATGATCCATATACCACAAAGCTTCTGTATACTGCTCTAGTTCGCCCTGTACTTGAATACTGCTCGTCCGTCTGGTGTCCGCAACATAAAAAGTACATAATGGATGAGGATCAGATTCAAAAGCAATTCTTGCTTTTTGCCCTACGTGGCTTAAATTGGGACCCTAACCTTCGTTTACCAACGTACTCCAGCAGACTTTTGCTTATTGACCTTCCTTCGTTAGCTAACCGTAGAACAGAACTAGGTGTTTCTTTTCTTCATAAGCTAATTATCGGTGACGTAGACTCTTCTGATCTTTTAGGTCGCCTTAACTTTTCCGTTCCTTCTAGGCGAACTAGAAACTATTTTCCTTTTATCTTGTCTAGATGCACAACTGATTATGCGCAGCATAATCGATTTCAGGTTTTATGTAAGAATTACAATGATCTCAATCACCTGCTCTCAACAGAACTCTCTCTCTTCTCTCTAAAAACGTCTCTCTATAATTATCTCCGGGGAAATCTCTGACCACTCCCAGCTGTGAGTAGGGGCATAGCTTGCCGGACTGGCTAAAAAATCCTCCCCCACCGGGTCAGAGATTTTCCGGTTATTTAGTTTTAAGTTTTACGTATGCATTTTTTATTTTTAAAGTTTTCTTTAAGAAAGTTTTGTCTCTATCTCTGTTTTAGTTTAATTTATTATATTATCTTATTTTTTCCTTTGCTCCTACATAACTATAGGTTTTGATTTTTTCTCTCTCTCCCTTTTCTCGATCTCTATATTATTAAAGTTTTTGTTAGCTCTAATAACGTCTCTGACTACAATCGGCTGTGAATAGGGGCATAGCTGGCCGGACGGGCAAATAAAATACCCCACCGTGTCGGAGTCGATATAAGTTTATTTTGTAATTTTATTAGATTTTCTTTGATAGGCTTCCTTAGCTCATAAAATTTTTTTGTAACGTATTTATACTTTCGTTGACAGCATTTGTTTGTCGACTCTAAATAAAAATAAACTAACCAAATACTTTACATTTAAAAATATTAATAAAATCGCATGAAAAGGCTAACTCTAATTTGCCCTTGCGGGCTGTCTACCCTACGCAGTCAAGTTCGAAGTTTGTGTACAAGCTTAAAAAATAAAATCACTCGAAGTTCTGTGGCATGGCGAAAATTTTCGCGCAATTTGACAAATCGCTAGAAGCCAAATCGCTGGTGAATTCTGTGGCACCCCTGATGAAGTCAGTGCGATTTTTTATGCAGAAAAAAAATGTGTTGACAGAGAATAATAATAATAATTTTATAATTATAAATGCGCAATATATTGTTCTAGAATGTAATTTAATTACATCTAGGGATTCAATAGCATTTATGTGTAATTCTTATCATTAATTTATCAAAAACTTTTTTACTTAAAACAGGTCACTTGTTTAGAAACTGCAAACAATAACACATTTAAAGGCCAAATCGCTAACTATCATCGCTAGCATCAGCAACGAAAGCCAACATGAAAGGCATCATGGCGAACATCAATAATAATAATAGAAGTAGACAAAAATAGTTGTTGGTTTGTATGTAAATAAAATTTGCAAATAAACTCAAATCTAGTTAATATAATTATGGGGTGACATTTCATACAAAGACCCTCCAAAAGTCAGGGGTTCGTCAGCCAACGTCTCATGTCTTTCTACCTACGATATACACAGTTCGTACATCTGAAGTACTGAGATCGTAAGGAGAAAAGCGGAAGCCGACGGCTGCCGCGTGATGTCGCCAAAACGGTTAACGGTTACAACGAAGAAAAACGATGCGGAACCTTCAGGTTTCTTCATGCCTTCTAACTTGAGAAGTAGGCATGAAATATGTGCCAGAAGCATGCAGACAAGTCCGACTGGGCAGTTCGTTTCGGGGTTTTTGGGACCCACGAACTCGACTAGGCCATTTTTAAAGCTGTGGAAAAGGGCATTAAGAAAGACATCCAAAATGAGCATGTTTCTAATTTTACAGAATTGCCTAAATTCTCCAAAAATAGATTGAAAATGTTAAATGTTAAATGTTTTAGAAGGTTTGAACGAAAATCTCAGGTTCTTCAAGCTTTTAAATTGGACCGCAAACCGAACATAAGGGCCGTGTTCACAAGCACAAATTGATGACAAAAAAATCGATGGATCTAGTTTGATTGTTGTGGTGAACGAATATGATGTGCAATCATGATTGCTTAATTTGTCGATTGTAATGTATGAAAAAAAACGAAAAATTCAAGCTGTCATTTAAAATTAAAACGATAACTAGCACTAAAAATTCCATCAAAGCATTCAGCCAATCAACTTTATTTTGATGGATGATGTTTAATTTTTGATGTTTGATCTATGCTGTATGGGTTTGAACCTCCGGACCGATAATTCTTTAGAATTCTAGAGATTTGCAGTCTGGATATTCACAACATGGATTGGGTCAATCGCGTTGTCAAAGAGTAAAGTACAGAAGCGGAATTTTGTTTCCCTCCTTTATTAAAGCTGTCTTCGCTCTTGGATTGAGCACAGTCATGGTCAAGAATAAGCTCATGTTTTTGGACATGTGGAAAGGGAACTTGGACTTTTTATTTACAATTCCGAATCACGTTAGTGCGACCGTAATCAACATACAACAGAAAACATTCACATTTCGTTGATGTAATTGAATGTTTAGCTGTGGAACAAGGCTATACCATATAGAAGGAAAATGTTCCCATTCCACATCGTCCTAAAATATAAAAAACTGAAGCCAGCCGCTTAAACCAATTGCGGCCTATTTACTTTAATAAATTTTTTACATAATTTTGACTGACAGATGTAATTTAGATATTTACGGTGTGAGTCTTAACAAATTCCACTCGTTTCTCATTGTGATAAGCTTTTAATACGTCATTAATATCAGGCACAATAGCCTAATACAGACCTCCCTAAATGAGGTTTATCACTGTTGAATGTAAGACCTTTGTTCTTAAAAGCTCGTGCACAAGTGCCGTAAACTTGTACCTAATAGTGTTTATTTCCATTAAACAAAATAAACATTAAAATTTATGGCCTTAATCGATTGTTACATTAAAAACCTTGGACGGTTCGAAGATAGCTACCCGCAGAGCTTCTTTATTACTTGACAAGTCGATTTTTTTAGAATTGCTATGTTCTTCTAAAGAAATGCATAATTTGTGATTACAAAAAAAAAAAAACTTGAAAAATGGAACAATTGATCTCATAAATTGATTACACTATTTACTGACTCAATGATATTTAAAAGTCATAATCTTAGAACTATAAAAAAAAAACAATGTCTTTTCCGTAATCTGTAAGCAAACTTAATCAAACTTACGCGATGAGGTGGGACTGGGCGGTTCGCTGTGTGGACGAGAGAACATCAAATTATTACGCGATCCGAACAAGCTTGTTTCATCCACATAATCCGGATAGACAGCCTGCAAAGCCTTAATCCTGGCCTGTCTGTAGTACTGCAAAGTTATTAAACATTATTCAGTTATTCATCAAGCTTTAACAAACTTCTTCAAATAACTTACAATGCCCAGGGTGCGCCAGTCGAGCAAATCACTGAGACGCTCTGTGCGATTACGCTGAATGATACGCTGCCGGCGATTCAGACGAGAGAACTCCATCATAAAACTGGACAACTGCTGCACACTGTTCTCCAGGCCAATGTAGCGCCGATCCACTATATAGATGCCATACGATTTGGGATCACTAATATGCTCCTGCATAAAGCAACCGAAACCGGACAGATTTGTGGTCACACTGGGTATTCCCATCACCGTACATTCGGCGGGTGTATAGCCCCAGGGTTCATAGTAGGAAGGAAATACACCCAAATGGCAGCCACGCACAAACTCCTCATAGTCAATGCCAAACAGTGGATTAGTTGAGGTCAGAAATTCAGGATGGAAGACCATCTTGACACGATCATGCACAGAGTTGAAGAGATTACAACGTCTGATGGCGGACAGCACCGGATCGTTCCAATCGTCGGCCACATTGTGTGTGGTCACTGGCGGCATGGTGTCACGCTGCATGGCAAACATACAACGCTTGATCTTGACCAAATCATCTTTCTCCAGCAGATCAGCGGCATTCGGCAATTGGCCCTTGAGACAGGTGTCAAACATGCGTTTACCCACCACCTGTTGGACATTGTTGATGGTGTCGCGCAGCTGCTTGATCACGGCATGACCACGCAAAGAGTCCACATTAAAGTTATTGGTTTTGGTGGGGAAAATGAGGAAGGCCACCACTGTGGTATCGGGACGTTCATGCTTAAGCATGGCATTCAAACGGGCCAGCGATTCGATGAAGATGTCGGCACCCTTGTTGCCAAACTCATAACGTCCGGCAATGAAGAAATACAAAGTTTTATCCAAATCGAAGTCCATGTGACTGAGAAGAGAGAGAGTGGGAGAGAAAAGAGTTGTTGAATAACTTCCATTAGTATTTGTACTCAACTTACCCATAGAAATGACCACGTACAAACTCATTGATCTTCTCCTTGGCCATGGCATGCAAATTCTGGAACTCATGAATGGCCGAAAACTTTTTCACATTCAACCCGTTGGGTGTGATTATATCCGGTTTCCGTTTAAGCAAATGCTCTGCCTCATATCCCGTAATCTCCGACACGGTAGTAAAAACATGAGCCAAATGTGTGGCACCACGTTCCAGGCAATATCGATGGTAGATTTGCCTTTTGCCCGCCTCCTCGTCCACCGCAAACTTATCGAGATTATTGTAGAAATCCGTATTGCCTGCACACAGATAACGTCCCAGTAAGGTAGCATGGGTGGTAAATACGGTGGCAATTTCCACCAGACGTGTACGCAAAATAATCAAAGCCACACCTGCTTGCCATTCATGGAAATGGGCCACTATCCTGGGCGCATTCAGATCATTGGTCTGCGAAAAAGTCACCGCGAATTTGCGAAACTCTTCCAAAAACTCGGCAATCATGAAACCCAATATAATTGCATCATTTGTCTCAATATCCAGATGTGGTATGCCAATGTGACACTTTTCCCACATCTCCGATTTGAATTGATCCAGCTTCCAGGCAGCCGAACCAATGTCAAAAAGTATCAGCTGAGGATTGCCATCGACCAGCCAACGTCCCGTGTGGATTTTGTAGCCTCGTGACCGTAAGGTATTGACCGCATCCAAGAGGGGATTGCCTCGTGGAAATTCCATCTCCTCCATTTCCGTGCGTGCACAACTCTCCTTATATGGTCCCATCATGCACAACTGCTCGCCCATTTCCTCTGTGGACACATAAGCCTTGGACCGGATGACTGTATAGATGCCACCCACCTTGTTGGCCACCTCCCATGCTACCTCAAAGTTCCAGATATTCTGACGCGAGGCAATGTCACCGCGATCAAAGTAATCCTTCAGATCAGCACCGGACTCCACCCGTGAAAAGCGACGATTCATCTGAAAAATTTGAAGGCAATGATGATTACAATTGGGGGGCACTAGGGAGTCTGGCGTCCCACCCTTAATTCTTGATCTTCAAAGCGATAGGACATTTGGCGTCGCAACATTTTGAGACTGTGCTTGGTCGGGGCTTTGGTAGCGTACTGATAATACCAACTAAATTTAGCTACCGACTGACCTAGATTACAAGCGCCGATTTACAAAGTGAGAGACAGAGAGTGGAAGAGACATTGCAAGTGCACTGATAAGCCACGACTTCAATATAAACTTGACATTGGCTAGGCGACATTGCCGGTCCCTGACACCTCATATGGTGCACATGTCTGTCCATAGTTTCAGTTCTAATTATAGTAGTCGGAAATGATCAGCAGCTGCCAAGGGGAAAATCACTGATGCTGCCAAGATTTATTTTTTTTGAACCTTGTATAAAGAAAAAAAAAAAAAGTTGAGCAATTTTCAAGCCTATCCCAAAATCAATTTATCAACGGGAAATGGGAAGGCACAAAAGTTATGAAATGTTTTTGCATATTTGCATTGGTTCAAAAAGACTGGCACAAAAAAGAGGGTGAGAAAAAAAAATTGCAAAAAATTCCAAGTTAAGCCTACCTAAAAGACAATCGATTATGGTGGTGGCCATATAAGGCTTAAGGATGTTTTAAACATTAGTTCCACCAGCATTTGTTAGATTTTGCTTGTCGGCCGAATGGGTCATGTGGCAACTGCTCCGCTTGAGCAACGTAGGACGGTCAATTCTGAGTGGTACACGACCATTTGTTTGACGGAAGTCTTCGGAGAAATTCGCATTCTCAATCATGACAATGCGAGCTCTCACACATCACGTCACACAAACGACTTTTTGACCGACTAAAACGTCGAATTGATGGGTCATCCGCCGTACAGCCTTGATTTAGCACCCAATGATTTCTTTTTATTCCCAAACATCGAAAATAAACTGCGTGGTGAACGTTTTTCTACGAAGCTGTTGATGCGTTTAAAATCCATGTCAAAATTACGTTGGTAATAGAAGATAATCGAATGAATAACAAAAGAGTTTCATACAATAATTTTACGCTCAATTTCCTACTTTTGCGGTAGATTTCCAAATTTAAAAGTCGAGAATGAGCTGGAAGTTAGTCGCTCGGAAACTAAACTCTCGCCCAAACAACCTGAACCATCCATTTTCCACCCAAGAAGGTAAATTATAAGGAAGATTGGCATGCATTCATAGTTGAAATTGTATAAATATGTTTGAAAACGGAAAAAACATAAAAGAGTTTCATACAACAGTTTTCCGTCCGACATTTGTGGAGATTTTCAAAAGTTTGGAAGTCACTTATTTCATATTTTTGTATGTGTAGGATTGAAAATAAGTTAAAAGCTAATCGTGTGAGAATTCAAAATTAACCCCAATACTGCGATGGATTTTCCAAAAATAACAAAATACCAGTTTTATGGAATATCCATCTAGAGCTCTGAAAGTGGTTTTAAATCCGATCGAATGGAAAACGACAAATGTTTTTGTAACAATTTTCCGGATTTTTCCTAAATTTAAAAATTACATTGGTAATATTTTATAATGTGAAGCTCTAAAAATTAAGTTTGAAACTGATCGGATGAAAAGATAGAAGTTTCATGCAACAGTTTTACTGGAATTTTCGACTTTGGGGGTAGATATTACAAATTTTTAAAACCACGTTTTTTATATTTTTGAAGGCTTTGTAAATGAGTTTGCAGCTAGTCGCTGGGAACTAAAGTTTCGCACATACAACCTTGACCACCCACTTTCCATCCAGGGGGTGCATTTTCCGAAAGATTGGTATTATTGTTGAATTTTCATATAGATTTTTAAAAGTGAGCTTGAGCCCTGTCGGATGAAAACCAAAAGAGTTTCATACAACACTTTTCCGTCCATTTTCCGACTTTGGAGCTAGATTTTAAAACGACTGTGAAAAACTCAGACTCCTACCATTAATGATTTGGAAATTATCTTTGAAAAGTAAATGTCAGAGATAGTTCTTTCAGCCCATAATAAAGATTCCACCATCCTATTCCATTTTATGTGTTTTATTTGTAATTTTAAAAAAACTTCTTAATGGATAGCCCTTATAACAGTTTTCCTCGAATTTCAAAATATTCCCGAAAGAAATTTCAAAAAATCTGATCCCTACTCACTCTCAGCATAAGATAAAACTACTGTAAAAGATTTTGTTTCCTATCTCTTATGGTTTGGGTGGTCACCAGTGAGTCAGTCAATTAGTCAGCTTGAACTCTTTTATATATATGTATAGATTGACAAAAAAAAGAACTCAGAAAGGTCCGAGGGAGTAAACGCAGCTAGCTGCCGCTCTAGATCAGGGCCGGTCAAATGGGCAGGACAGAAAAATATGACTGTCTCTCTCTCTGACACTCAGTGATGCATGACTTTGCCCAGCATTTCCGTGCCGAGTCTGCTCTAGATTGGTTCCTTTTAGTTACACGAAAAAGAACACGCCCATCTCTAATTCAAGCCTCTTAGACTCACATTTGGAACTGCAATTAAAATTGTTGTCGACAGATGGCGCCTCTCTATCATACAACTTTTACACTAATACACTTGCGCCGTTTGCACTTTGAATTTGTTTAACAACAAATAAATACTTGATAAAATTTACATATTTAACGCTATGTTGTAAAAGGCAGGTAACCCGAAAGTAAAAGTGTAAAACGAAAGACAAAGACAATTTTAGGCTAGAAATTCTCTCAATTGCTTTGGCACTTGTACAAGTTTCTTACGTTTTTGTTGAATTAATTGGAATTACAATTGCAGAGAAAGAGGGACCGAGAGCAATAAAAGAAGAACTGTTATAGATCACGCACGCGGACGTCAATTGATTCGACGACTGCTGCAACTCCAAACGCCAACAACCCAAGAGCAAACCGGGAGACAACAACACTTTGGTGGTGTGGCAGAGAGAAATGCTGTCTTTTTTCATTGCCAGAGCGCGGCAGCAGCAGCAACAACGGCTAAAAGTCAAATAAAGGTCAGTGGCAGTGCGCTGCTCTGATGCCGGCGTTGGGTGTTCCGAGTATTATAAATTGTTCACCATTGTTGGTAGTTTCTTCTATCGCCTTTATTTTCAGTTTTTAACTCGCTCAACAAGTTTAACTTGATAACGTCGGTTCTGGTTGTTGTTGTTGTTAGGTGAGAGAATTTGATAGGTAACCGGCAACAGCGCTGCATTTCTAATCAACGTTTTGTTTATGTTTCACTTTTATCACTTTGTGAAAATATGTTTTGGCATTGGCGTCAGCTTGGCGCCAATTGCAATATGTGGAATATAATAAATTGATAACAATAATTGTTTATATAGTGTGTATATATTTGGCACGCGCACAGCTGTGAAATCATATTTTCTAATGGGTATATTCAATTCACTGCAAAATATGCCCAAAAATTCACCTTGCAGCCGCCGTCGATGTTGGTAAAACGAAACAAAACGAACAACTGAAAAAGAATTTCGAAAAACCCAAGCACATTTCCAAGAGAGTTTCGAAGTAGAGATGCGCACGTGAGGAGAGCATTTGACGCAAGAATCACGAAATTCAATGCACGCCTGTCAATTGGAGCGAAAGCAATTTTCCAATAATCATTTAAGATTCTGTTTTGAGAATAAAAATCATAGCTTTTAAATATTATTGTTAATTTACAAAATTAAATGAAGTCAGTTATGCGGACGCTGTTTATATTCAGCATGATATGGGAGAGCATGAATGCAGTAGACATCGTAAGCACCGTAAGAACGGCGTGAATCCATACGATACTCTGCCACTGGCGCAAAATATCGGATACTCTAGCAAAATAGGTTTCTGGAAATTAATAGTGCAGTCGAAAATACATCCCTTGCTTAAGTAAGATTAAGGTTTGAAGAATATCCATGAATTTAGGAAACTTATACAATTCAACACACTATTTTCCATGTCGTCGATTTTCGAAATTTTGACTTTACAACCACTGCTCTGATTTTTTTATAACCTACCTCAAACGTGGAGGCAGATGCGATAACTACAACTTTAACTTTTGTTAAGCCATTTCTAAGAAAATTTCGTAACCATTGGAAAGCACCAACAACAGCAAAATCATTTTTAGAATTAGAATATGTTATTAGATGAGACAGTTGAAAGAACCCCCGATACAAGACCAACGACGCCTAGTACAATACAAAGTGAACTACAAAAACTTTTACGTTGTTTTTCAGAATACTTAAATGAACCAGTACTGGTGTGGGTCCTCAAGTTTATAGCTTTATCCTATAAAGTGGCGTAGGTAGGTGGGATAAAGCTGATCAATTTGTTTTTAAATTTGTAGTTGTTGGTCTATAACTTTTAAATGCAAGATGATATCGAAATACTGAAAATGTGGCAAACAAGAGGAGACACAGTACTAACAACTATTATAATCTGATAAATTTTTCAGAATTATTTAAACTTGGCAAAAAACGATTTTATCAATAAATATCAGTATTTTCCATATTAAAACCAATAAATTGGTATCTTATAAACATATTCGAAACTTCGGGCTTAGTTTTTATGTAACTTAATTCAATTCAGCTTACTTTAAAACTAATTTGCTATGAAAAGGTTACTTAATGTAGCCACAGGACCTACAAATCTAAACAAACCTCGCTCAACACACGTTTATGCAAATAAACGTAAACCTGACGTGCTGGGAGGAAACGGACAATTGATTTGAGTTCGCGGCCAAAAATACATAAGTAACGATTGCTAACTTTTCTGTTGCAAAAGTTGGAAGTTTTTTGTAAACCTGTGTTATATGCTTTAGCTGTTAGCAGAATCAATTTCTATCACGACCTTTTCATGAACACATCACTGTTTTGTGGAGTGGGTGTTTGGGCAGAGAGAACAAAATCGAGAGCGAGGGTGAAAACAGAGTGTTGCCATATCAGGGATTTTTGTTCGTCGCAAAGCAAGCAGCCTTAGAGAGTGACAGAGAGCGCGCATTTTTTTTGTTTGATTTGATTTTGAGTTAGTGTAGAAATCGCTCGCTGTCTTATTAGTTTTTATACTCTGTACCAAAGGTACACAGGGTATATTAAGTTTGTGCAAAAGTATGTAACAGGGAGAAGGCAAGTTAAGGAAGTTATGAGCAAAAAACGGGCAGTTAATCCAATTTTCGATACACTTTTGCTACCCTTGAATTGTATGTATTTATGACTGAAAATATTTAATTTTGAGCTTATTTTTGAATGAGGATTTCTATTTAGTCTACTTGACTCAATGCAAAAAGAAGTAAAAGTCTGCATTCAACAATGCACAATGTGGCAAAATGGAAACTGGAAACGGGAGTTTTTGGGTGCTCCGATTTCGTTTCTGGCAATATTTTTGCGATCGTTGGGAAGGTGGCTGACTAATGGAGGGTGGAGAAGGGGTAAAATCGAAAAAAAATCAAGTTGGGTATCGTTTTATACGTTTTTGGTTGCTTCGAGTTCATTTCTGTCATTATTTTTCCTATCGGGTGACAGGTGCTGACCATAGGGGGTACTCCTACAACTAATCCGATTTGGACAGTTTTTGGAAAGTTTAGATTTTTGATTTATTGAGCGATTTCCTAGTGCTACAAGGTTAACTTATAAATTAAAGCACTAGCCACAACAAAAGCTGTAGGAAGAACGTATGGACGTATAACTGGCCGATTTTTGCTCATAACTTGAGTATCGTTCATTAGATTTTTATCATCCTTCAGCAAATCGATAAATAATTTTGATTGCTAGATATCTCGAGAAGGTACGAACAATCTATCATTAAAACTGTGGGAGATATGACGTTTTTTCCGAATTGCGGAGGCGGGAGGGGGCGTGGCAAAAATTGAAAATAAACTTGATCTGCCCGCAAGTATAAGAAATATATGTCCCGTACATGTAAAGCCTCTGTCTCTTACCATCTATGAGATCTGTGCGTTCATACAGACGGACAGACAGACAGACAGACGGACAGACGTACATGGCTATATCGACTCGGCTGTTGATGCTGATCAGGAATATATAATACTTTATAGGATCGGAAATGATTCCTTCTTCCCGGTTACATGCTTTTGCACAAACTTAATAAGCTCTGTGTACCTTTGGTAAAGAGTATAAAAATATACCTAGGTAAGGGAAAAGATATCTGGAATTTCGAGTACCTAGGTAAGGGTAAAGGTACAAAAAGGTACTTTTAAATTAAAAAGCATTGTTCACCAATTTATACTAGTAATAAATATTAACTGTACGGGCTTAAATTAAACTATAAGGATTAAAAATAAAACATTTTAATTTCATCTGATGTTATATTAACATGATTCTCATATATCAACTCGCTTTTTATACCCGATACTCGTAGAGTAAAAGGGTATACTAAAGTCGTGCAAATGTATGTAACAGGCAGAAGGAATCATTTCCGACCATATAAAGTATATATATTCTTGATCAGCGGAAGAATTGTACAACCGCTTGAATAATGTGTTTGGTAGAGCCTGTTCAGCATATTTTGTAACACCTAAGTTCAAAGCGTTTGATGTGCATCTAAAGTGTCTTGGAAAAATTATTTCAGCATCAGCTCAACTATCCCGCTCTATTACCTTTATATCCAACTGGTCTAAAACCTCAGGCTTCACGTGTTTCTTTCAAAACTGTACATTTGAAATGCTTTTCAGAAGTTGGATACATTTTCTGTAACTGGATATCTCTAAGTCGGTATTTTCTATGAACTTCAGCTAATATAGTAGCAATTATTTCATGTGTGCAGGAAATCGCACACGCTAATATGCGAGCACGAGAGAATGACGATGCAGACCGGTTACACGAAAGTAACTTATGTTATTGCAACTCCAGATATCGGCAGTCGTACATATAAAATGAGTATTTTGAAAAATACCGGCGATATTTTTCTTATACAGCTCCCATTCTTATAGTGCTCCCATTTTCACTTGTGTAATGTATGATTTTGCGAAAATTTGTCTAAAAATCGAAAAATGTTTACGAAAGTAAAATTGGGAGCTCGGCTTATAGTTCGCCTTCCTGTTATCTAAAATCACGTTCGAAAAGTACCTGGTACCTTACCTATTGACAAGGTAAATGAAAATTAAGACCTACACACAAAAAAAAATCGTTAGTAAATGCAACATTTTTCATTGGTAAATTCACCAATTTCCTTCTTTGATTTTCGCCCATTAGTTTTTCCATTTAAAATTAAAATGTCTGCACTTTTGATTTTTGTTTATATAGAAAAAAAATTCAAATGTTTTGTGCGCTGCTATTATTTATTGTTATTTTTATTATTTATATTATACCGAAAAACAACGAATTAAATTTTATTAAGTGAAAAACATTTAATTACTCTGGCGGGGGGACTCGAACTCACGGCTTACGGGCATTTTTTTCACACACATAGTTGGAACGTCGCGTTAGACGACTGAACCACGCCGCGCAACTGATGTTACGCATCAAATTGGTTACTTGTATTGAATAAGATGCACTTGTATTAAAAACATTTACGAATGTTTGCTTTCTTGTAATTCTCAAGAACGAATTCCACCATTTGCCAATATAAATAGCGCCACTGAAATTTGCGGAACAAAATTCAAAATTGTTGGCGGTTAGAAATCAAAGGGACGCACAGTTGAGATTTCAACTGACTTTTATGTTGTTTTTACGTAGAAATTGGTAAAACCAACAAGAAAAATTATTAAATCAAAAATTTTTAGCCAAAAACGAAAAATGTCGGACTTACAATTTTTTTTTTTTTGTGGTAGGTAAGGTAAAAGTACTCGAATTTGAAAATACCGCGGTAAGGTAAAAGGTACACATAATATGTATCCCGGTAAGTACCTAGGTATTTGTACCTAGGTACTTATAAAACACTGCTACCCAGGTACATATTAAGGAAGACATCGGGGATTTCTAATAGATTAACAAACTCGTTGTTGAGTTTATTTCTTGCTTCTGTTTACCAATGCCTAGTTTTTGAATTTCGGTCCATTTCTGTTTACTATATATTGCACTTTGAAAATTTATTAGTGTAACAAGCACTTTTGGATGAATTGATCAAACTGACTACTCTTCTTCTCAAGGTCTAAAATTTATTGTTGTGATATTCAGTCTTAAACCTTTTCCATTTGCAGTACGCTTTATCGCTCAATTTTTGGATATAGCTCCCATACAAAATTAATAACTAACGAGAAAGAAAGTCGGTCAAGCCCGACTATAACATACTCTGTACCCCCCAAAGTTTGTTTATATCTGATCAATATAAGTTAGAAGCCACACAAAGTGGGAAAAAAGCCTCAAAGTGTGTAAAGTGCTGCCCATCGCCGTTGCGGCCGGTGCTACCCATCATAATTGTTTTTTCCCTATAACTCGAAAATAGTTCATCCGATCTTTATCATTCCTTTGGCAAATCGATAAATAATTTGAATTACTAAATATCTTTAGAAAGTACAAGCCATCTATCTTCCAAACTTTGGGAGATATCACGTTTTTTCCTAATTGCGGGGGCGGGAGGACGCGTTGCAAAAATTGATAATAAACTTGATCTGTCTGCAAGTATAAAAAGTATATGTCCCATACATGTCGAACCTCTATCTCGTAACATCTCTGTGATCTCTTCGTTCATACGGACAAACAGGCTGAAAGACAGACATGGCTATATCCGCAGGGCTGTTGATGCTGATCAAGAATATATAAACTAACTTATAACTAATTTTGTGACTTTCGTTAAGGTCTAAAGTAAGTTAAATACCTACTACTTTATCCCACAAACGACGTTCGACAAACTAGACGACGTCTATATCCCAAGCCGACACGATTGGGACAACAATTCCCACAGCAGAGCTAACGTCATTATCATCTACACTGATGGTTCTCAGCTCGACGAAAAAGTATGTGGGGGCGTTTTCCCTGCCAACCTAGATTGGAACTTATCGTTCCGCCTTCCTGATCACTGTAGTGTGTACCAAGCTGTCACCTACCATAGTCAAATAAGGAAACGTATTTACATAAAGAAAAAACTAGAACGAATAATTTGAGATGAACGCTCCAGCAAAAAAAATGTATTCATTCTTGAATTTTCAAGTACATATTTCGCTCTTAGAATCGAGCTAAATTCATACTCAATTTGGTTTTTATTGGCAAGGGGAGTGAGGGCAAGCAAACATTGAGAGAATAGCGTTGAACACGATCTCACAGAGAAAGAGAGAGAGCGCATGCGCAGTCTGTCGTTGTCAGATGTGAGCGGTCATTTAAAGCACTTGACTCACAGACCAACAATGCTTAAACACTTACTGCAGAGTTCCCCAGCGTTAGCCCCTGGGGCACGAGCATACTCGCCAATTCACACCGAATGTGTGTTAGAGAGAGGCACAGTCACATTTTCGCGCTCTCTGCTTGGGGAACCCTGACTTACTGAATGTCGCTTATCTCTGAATGAGATCGCACTTAATATGGGTGCCTGGCCACCGCAACATAGAAGAAGAGAATAGGTACCGCCATCGAGCTCCTTTCAGAGAAAGTCAAGATAGGGATGCCTATGGCAACATAAAAGCTTCACACAAAAGCTGAAACACTTCGTCTCGCAACGGATCGATGGAAAAACCTTTCCTCCTGTGCTGTAGCGAGACTTACACTGCTCGCCACTTGAATAGGACATCCTGTATGCTCTCTATAAAACTGCTCGTAACTCGAAAACGAAATGGTAGAATAACGGTATTTTTTGCATATTATCTTTGTGCAAGCATTCTTCGCTCTTTCTGGTATATTCCAAGTTTTGGAATAGAACCGTTACAAAGTTGTTTGCACTTTATGGAAGCATTCGCAAAAATTCAATGGAATTTTTGCGCCACTTGAATAGAACATGCATTTTATTTGGTCGGTATCGTTGACACGTGCACACAAATTTTGGTTTACTTAAACTTTTTGCTTTAATTGAAGTGTATATAAAATTAAAAAAAATTAAAATGGGGCGTGGCACTTCATTATCTGAGTCGGAGAAAGGAAAAATCCAAGCTTACAAGGATTCTGTCGACTTACAAGGAAAAAGTCGACAGGAGCCGTCACGCCATAACAAATTTTTTAAATAATGAGGCTAATTATGGTAAAAACATGAAGGGCCGCACCCACAGTGTGCTTACCATCGCGGACAAGCGACTTATATTAAGAGAAGCTTCCAATTCGCACGACTCTTTGGCCAAGATAAGGGAAAAATGCAACGTTAAAGCAAGTTTGACAACCATGCGTTGTGTTATTAATAATGCTACACACCTGAAGAGACTAAAAATCAAGAAGAAGCCACCTCTTAACCCGGCTCGGAAGTTACAACGCCTTGATTTCGGGCGCGCACATGTCACCTGGACTTCGGAGAGGCAACGTGTTGTCCTTTCGGACGAAAAAAAGTTTAATTTGGAGGGCCCCGGTGGCTACAGCTACTATTTTCATGATCTTCGAAAAGAACCACACCATCTTGATAAGTTGCACAGCAGTGCTGGAGGTATTATGGAATGGGGGGCCATTTCCTATTATGGCACCTGTGAGCTTAAATTTATTCCAACCACCATGAATGCGTTGTGTTATAATGGTATATTGAAAGAGGCCTTTCCACACTTCCAAACTCTTTTTGCAAATCTAAAATGGATTTATAAACATATGATAATGCCCCTATAATTACGGCCCGGATTGTTAAATCGTATATAGCGAGCCAAAATGTGGAGTTATTAAACTGGCCACCCTATTCACCGGACTTGAATATCATTGAGAATATGTGGGGATGGCTAACACGTGAAGTATATGGATCGGGTCAGCAATACTCGAGCGTTCCCGAACTAATTGCAGCTATCAAATTAGCATGGGGCTCAATATCGTTGAATTATTTGGGAAAATTGTATGCATCCCTTCCAGACCGAATGTGTGAGGTTTTGGAGAAAAAAGGAGGCTCAACACACTATTAAAAACTTTTTTTGGTTTAAAAACATGTTAGTAACTTCTTATTTAAGTAATATTGTTATTTGAAAAGGATTGAAATATTCTTAAATGGTTTTTAGATAAAGTGTCCTATTCAAGTGGTGCAAAATGAAGACTCCAAAATTTGTTACTTATTGGTTAACAATGTTTTTTGTATACTTACAACTTTTGATTAATTTTCGTCTAATTACTACATTTAAATAAACTTTATAAGAAAACAAAAATTATTTTCCTAGATGGCTTGGCTTAGCAGCAATTAACTATAGAAAATCGACTTTAGAGGTGTCCTATTCAAGTGGCGAGCAGTGTACGTGGCCAACATTCAACCAAAAACGTACTAACACACTTTTACGTCACATACACCCAGTGTTTGGAAGGACCTAGGTACAAATAACTAGGTACATACCTAGATACATATTTTGTGTACCTTTTACCTTACCTAGGTATTTTCAAATTCTTTCTTTTACCTTACCTACACACAAAGAAATCTGCAGTTAAATTTAACCGATATTGTGCGTTAGAAATGCGCCAACCCACAAAGTAGGTAAAATTAACCAAATTTTATAGTAACTTTCTCGTAAACCATTACGTAAAGAGAACTTTTGCTGTAGTAAATCTAACCGAAATTCTCGTTTAGAAATGCGCCAACCCACAAAAATTAGTAATATTTACTGATGTTTAAAGTAAGTACTTTTCTTATTGTGTTCACTGTAATTTTACCATAAAATTAGTCATTTAACAGCTGTTACTCAACTGAAGAAAAGTAGGGTTGGATACTATTTTAGCTGTCCCAAGTTGCCAATCTACTTGAGCTCATCATCCCAGAACAGAAGAGGCAACCAAAAATTTTGCGATCTTAAGACCAATTTTGTACTGAAACCCGCTTTTAAATCTAAAAATTTTTACGAAAGTGAAAGTATAAGAAAAATATCGCTGGTATTTTTCAAAATAATCATTTTATTTGTACGACTGCCGATATCTGGAGTTGCAATAACAAAAGCTACTTTGGTGTAACTGGCCCCTATATAAAAAGCAATCTACATCGTCATTCTCTTATGCTCGCATATAAACGTGTGCGATTTTGCCACCTACATGAAATACTTACTACTATATTAGCTGAAGTTCATAGCAAATACGGTCCTAGAAATACCAATATATGTGGAACAGATACAGATAATTCATCCAACTTTTGTAAAGCATTTATAGTGTACAGATTTTAGAAGAGTCTGATCTAAAAGTAATAGACCTAGATAGTACAGCTGTGATGGATACGCATCACACACTTTGAACTTAATTGTCACGAAAGATGCTGAACAGGCTCTAGAATTCTTCCTTAGACTTTGATTTTGTCCACTATGATACTTCCAAAATTTAAACTGACGTGAATTCCATATTAACACAACTAAATTGTTAAGTTTTTTAAAGATTGGCTTGTTATAGAAATTACGGAAAATTTTGAAACTGTTGTCAATGAGAGAGGATTCTGAAGACTATTAAGATGCCAGAAATGGAAGATTAAATGAAACTAAGAATTGTTATGAAAATTCTACTATTGAAATGGAAACCTCAACTTATCTCGCCGATAATAGCAAATCTTATGAATCTATACTTAAATATAAAAATATTTGAAGTGTTTTTTATAAGTATAATACCATTTTGCCTAGCGCTACCCCTATTGAAAGAATGAATTTTTAGCTGTGGAGGCCAATTACACAAAAAATAAAGAGACAAGGTGACGAAAAATGCGATGCTGAAGTAACGTTAAAAAATCGAGATAGCATATAAGACAATATGCACAATATTCCATTTTTAAACCATTCTTTTAAATTTAAAAGTACCTTTTTTGTACCTTTACCTAGGTACTGGAAATTCCGTATACCTTCTACCTTACCTAGGTATATTTTTTTACTTTTACCTTGTACCTTACCTAGGTAAGAAAATTGAGTACCTTTCCAATCACTGCATAAACCATACGGATCATTTCTGGTGGGGACCCTCACGGGTCACTGCCTTATTGGTAGACAAGCAGCACACCTAGGCGTCACTTACCATGACTTCTGCAGAAGTTGTAGATACGAAGAAGAGGAGGAAACGGTGCAACACCTTCTAGATGATAGATCATTGCCCCGTTTTAAGAAGAAGGTGACTTAGAACACTGCGTCAACCTCTCCTACTCAACCTCTCGCTCGCCCAGCTCGCTCAGCTCCTTAGTAGTCGTAGGAACCCGTATTGAACGCTCTCATTCTCGAGAACCATTGAACGCATCCACTCCAACTTGACAACTATTTGACAAGTGACATTTATGCTATATTATTGCATCAAAAGTTTTTAGCGTCAGTTGTTTGCAATCATGGAATGGGGCTCGTTCAAAAATCGTGTTGTGGTAATTGGCCTGCATAAATGCTGCTAAGAAAAAGGTGAAATCTTTCGGATGTTGCGCCCACTGGAAATTACCCGAAACTTTGTGCATCGTACCGTGAAGTTATTTGAGAATACTGATGGAACAAAATACCGCCCGAAATTCGGCCGTCAGCGCATTGTGCAAACGCCACAAGTCATCAAAACTGTGAAATATCGAATTCGTCGAAATCCACTGTGCAAGCAGAAAATCATGTCTCGCGCATCATAAAACGTGACTTGGGACTAAGTGCATACAAAATACACACCGGCCACTTGCTCACAACAGCATTGAAACAAAAACGCAAGACAAAATCAAATGCATTGCGTCGCCAGTGCACGAACAATGCCCACATACGAATTCTGTTTACTGATGAGAAAATTTCACCATAGAGGAATCGTTCAACAAACAGAACGATAGAGTGTATGCTGTGTCATCAAATCAAGTGTCCAAACTCATTCCGAGAGTTGAGGTCACCATCCGGCATTTGTGATGGTTTGGTGGGGAGTCGCCTATGATGGTGTCACCAAGCTCCAGGAGTCAAAACTTCGGCGAAAGTGTATCAATCCAACGATTTGGAAAAGGCTGTGAAACCTCTCAACGCGACATTATTTTATTATATTTCAACAAGACTCCGCTCCAGCTCACAAGGTAAAAACGACTCAAACATGACTAAAAAATCATGTACCAAACCTCATTTCTACGGATGATTGGCCTGCTGGCATCCCAGACCTGAATTCATTGGACTACAAGCTGTGGTCCGCTCTCGAGGCTATGGCCTGCTCTACTCGCACTGCGAGCAATGAGAGGCCAGAGGGAATTCGCCGTTGCTGGAAGGCTCAAGGCGGCCATTTCGAATAAGTTGTTCTACGATTTATATCCATTGAGTAACCGAATAAAAAAGAGGAAAAAAGCTTTGATATATATTCATTCGTTTTTATTTTATGATCAAAAACCCGTGTACAAAAACAATCGCAAGTACTTCCGTTTCCAATGCCAATTTCCTACCTTGATCCAAATTCTTTTCCCCACTTTTTCCTTGGTCTAACGTCGCATTTTTCCTTTAATTTCGTTTTTAGTTTTCGCATAGGAACTAATATTTCAAAATTGAACAATTGTGTTTGGCAACGTCATCAACCTTGCTCTATAAACAATTTAATGTCATTTGTGGCGCTCGCTCGCTTAACCTCAATTAGAGTCGAAAGGACTGGCACGCAATTCCTTTGTCTCTTTCCGTTTTATGTTTATTAATTAAAAAGTATGAAAAGAAAGTTATCATCAAAGGAAAAGTGTGAGAAAACTTTATTTGGTAAGTGGGTCAATCGAAGGGACAAGTTTTTCGTTAATATTTTCATATCAAATGCAAATACAATTTGTCAGGCTTACAAAGAAAAAAAGGCAGACATCATTAAAGGACATCGCTCATTGTGTCAACCTGTGACCAGGTCCAGGTCGAAGAGCATCCCGCCAGCCTCAATTGACATTCTGAGGGTGGCACAAGGTCAAATGACACTCAACAACAAAATTCCGAAAATTCCGTAAATAACGACACATAAACAGCGCCTGCAGTTAATTTAGCTGATGGTATGAGGAGAGGCCTTTATATTGCACTTGTTAAAGCCAAAAATTTAGTATATAAAAATTGTGTTGCTTTGTGTTCTGATGTTTTCTCAGACTTTTCTCATATTTTTGTGCGTCTGCTTTTAATGTTTGCCAGCAACTTTGATGCCACTGCCTTGCCTTGTCCTTGATAAGCATCCATTGATAACAGACATAAGGGGGAATCCTACGCTTTGTTGTTGACATGTCCATTTGAGTGGGGGTGGAGGATGGGGGATTACTGTGTATGTTAACATATAAATCATCACAAACATTACTATCAGTTGCAGTCTTCCACTTCCATTTGCTTGCTTTCTACTTAGTTTTTCAATTTCCGCTCTCACAATTGTGACAGCAAAATATTGTAACTAAGAATAAATAAATTTTAGGGAACTCAGTGGTCGGGAACTAGGCTACACAGAAAAACATTTATAGAAAAAATAAGGCTGAAAAATAGATTTGATCACGACCTTCGGATTTGTAATTGAAACAAGTACGAAAGGTTTGGAGCAATCCTTCAATTCGTGTATCAATCCGAAAATGCTCATTTTAAATACAGATCTTACTTGAAAATTAATTAATACTGAATTGAGATTACATCAAGCACAGAATTCCATTGAAAATGCGAAAGAGCAAGTTAGAGTCTCTCACTAATTCAGTCTGAATAAATGGGCACACACACACACCAAATCTTCTGTGGACTTAGCGTTTGACTTTTATACTCTGTACCAAGGGTACTCAGAGTATATTAAGTCTGTGCAAAAGTATGTAACAGGGAGAAGGAATCATTTCCGCCCTAGGAAGTATATATACTCTTGATCAGTCGATAAAGCCATGTCCGTATAACCAAAAACAGATCTCAGAGATGGTAAGAGATAGACGTTTGACATGTACTTATACTTCCAGGCAGATCAAGTTTATTTTCATTTTTTGACACGCACCCTCCCGGCCCCGCAATTCGGAAAGAACGTTATATCGCCCTCAGTTTTGTAGCTAGATGATTTGTACTTTCTAGAGATATTTAGTAATCAAGATTATTTATCGATTTGCTAAAAGAATAATAAAGATTGGATGAACTATACTCAAGTTATGACCAAATGAAGCAGTGGTTCCAAATGGTCACAGTAGTGGCGCCGTCTATTGGTTTTTGTAAACAAGTATTGGCGCCATCTATGATGAACGATACTCAAGTTATTACCAAAAGAGAGTTCGCTGTCGGAGTGCGATTTAGCTTTGACCGTCCGTCTGTCTGTTTCTACGCGAACTAGTTCCTCAGTTTTGAAGCTATCGAGCTGAAATTTTGCACAGAATCTTCTTTTTACTGCACGGTGCAAATATGTCGAAACCGAGCGGATCGGATGACTACTTCTTGTAGCTGCCATAGTTCGGTAGGAATATGGGTTTTAGAGAGAAAAACTTTTTTGTTTTCAATATTAGCGCTCTTAAACTCGGTCATTGTTAATATTATATGTTTTTATGCTGATCTGCGAAGTTTGGTCGAAATCGCTTACCGTTGAAGCGAACTTTTTCAAGTGTATTAAAACTTCGGCACAGACTAACTTAGCTTTGCTTTCCCGATTCTGCCTTGGAATGCCCAACCAGTTGTAGCACTCTTTACATGAGAAGCCAGCTGCTGATTTGCAGTCGATGGGCAAAGTCTTCTGTTCTGTCTTTAAAGTTGTGTGCAAGCAACTACACCCAAAAACAAGTTAGAAAGTCGGTCTAGCCCGACTGTAATATACTCTGCTACTCTGCAGTAGCAGATTGATTGATACACAATCTTAATTACTAACTACATCTAGAAGTTACGAAGCACATATCGACAAACCTGTGGGAGATTTGACGATTTTTCTAAATTGAGGGGGCAGGAGGGGGCGTCTCAAAAATTTAAAATAAACTTGTTCTGCCTGCAAGTATAATGAGTTTTTGTCACATACATGTCAAACCTCTATCTCTTACCATCTCTGAGATCTCTTCGTTCATACGGACAGACAGACGGACGGACGGACATGGCTATATCGACTCGACTGTTGATGCTGATCAAGAATACATATACTTTATAGGGTCGGAAATGATTCCTTCGGCGGTTAGAGCCGACTTTAACTTACGCTCTCGTTTTTTTTTTTTAACAAAATAAATCTATATATATCATACAATCTTTCAACTGAAACTTTACAGAAAACTGTAGGATGGTTGATAAGTTGCAAGATAATAAATCTTGTTTTTAACATTTTTAAGCTCATTTCGAGGTTTTTCAATCTTGTTTTTAAAGATTGCAAGATTCTCGAAAACGAAATTTTCAATCTAGATTTTAGATAGATTTTTTTCTCAGTGCAGGTCTTATCAATTTATTATTTCAATTCTCAAGCTTTTAGTATCATTTTGATCAATTCAGTATTTTTATACCGACTTTATCGTGCAAATGTATGTATCAGGTAGAGGGAATCACTTCCGACCATATAAAGTATATATATTCTTGATCAGCATCAACAGCCGAGTCTATATAGCCATGTCTGTTGTCCGTCCGTCTGACCGTCTGTCCGTCCGTCTGTATGAACACCTAGATCTCAGAGACTAGAAGAGCTAGAGCAACCAAATTTGAAATGTAGACTCCTATTGTCTGCACGCAGATCAAGTTCATTTCAATTTTTTGCTACACCCACCCCCGCCCCCACAATAAAAAATGTTGAATAACTTCCACAAATTTAAACTTACATTTTCTATTTTTCTAATTATTTTCTATTTATGGACGTTGACGTACAATGCGCAGTACAAGTGTACAAGCGTTCAAGTGGCATATGCGACACCAAGCCTAAGCTTGTTACGCGCGAACCCCAAGCAAAATAGCAGCCCACCTCCCGTCCAACCGACCGAGAGGCGCAGCCACTAACGTGTGACACGAAATCGCGAAGGAAGATCATAAATTAATGTTAACTACGGGCTAAATAAGTTAAAATATAAATTTTTATAGCAGGAAGAGAAGCTTCAGAGTTAATTATTCGGTAGAGTTTATTGCAATCAGCACAGAGGACACGAAACGGTTCATGCAAGGCATAGTTAGTATTACAACGATGTAGTGATAGAGGGATAAAATTACGAGTCGGTCTAATAGGAACGTTGAGGATAATTTGGCCAACCAACTCAGTTGAGTCGATTTCACCATTAATTAGTCTATGTATAAAGATTACTCCAAGCATAATTCTACGGTTAATAAGGGAGGGAAGGTTAATCAAAAGAAGTCTACTAGCGTACGATGGTAAACGGACCTCAGGATTCCAGCCCAGACGACGAAGAGCAAACAATAAAAACTGTTTTTGCACAGATTCAATTCCATCTTGATGGGTCGAATATTGCGGAGACCACACACATGATCCGTACTCGAGAATCGGACGGACAAGAGAAGTGTACAAAAGTGTCGTATAGGGATCATCAAATTCCTTCGACCAGCGCTTAATAAACCCAAGAACACTCCTGGCCCTACAAACAGTAGCAGTAACATGAGAGTCAAATTTAAGTCGGTGATCAAGAATAACCCCAAGATAATTTACCTCATTGGCTGAATCATTTAAGCACTCAAGTGGGACATTATCAAGCATATAAGTGGAGAATTGTGGCAAGCTCCTGTAAAATGTCATAAACTTACACTTGGAACTGTTAAGGTTTAATAGATTATCTTTACACCAAGACTGAAATGCATCCAAGTCAGCTTGCAAATTATAGCGGGAAACCAAATCGTTATATGTTAAACATAGTTTCACATCATCGGCGTACATAAGCACACGAGAGTGAGTCAAGACAGACGGAAGATCATTTATGAAAAGAGTAAAAAGCAATGGACCCAAGTGACTACCTTGGGGTACCCCAGAGGTAACCTGGATTAGTTTCGAATATGAATTACAAAATATAACTTTTTGTATTCTAGAACTTAGGTAATCAGAGATCCAACTAAGAAGGTTAGTTGGGAAACCAATTAAACTCAGTTTATGAAGCAACAAAGAGTGATTAATAGAATCAAAAGCCTTACTAAAATCAGAATAAATGACATCAGTTTGCATCTTACCAAAGAACCCTTTGATCACTAATGATGTAAGCTCTAATAAGTTAGTGGCAGTAGATCGACGCTTCACAAATCCATGTTGATAGGGTGAAATAATGGAACTACATAAATGTTGCAGTTGAGATGTCACAATTCTCTCAAAAGCTTTTGGAATTGCAGACAACTTGGAAATACCTCTATAATTCTCAACATCCGACTTATTACCTTTTTTATGGAGAGGAATGATATAAGATTCCTTCCACAACACAGGGAAAGAGGATGACTCAAGAGACAATTCAAATAATTTATGAATAGGCTTACAAAGTGCATCAGCACAAAACCTAAGTACACAAGCAGGTACTCCATCGGGAACCGGTGCATACACAGGTTTAACAGAGCTAAGATCGCAAAGGAGAGAGCTTTATATTTGCAATATATGTAAGCCCTGAAATGTTCATCAAGATCGGATGATAAATAGCCGAGTTATAAAAAATTATGCATACTTTTCTGCTGTCCCACCTCAGACACACAGGAAGGCTATTAAACATTTCTTTCCATGAGTAACGGGAATATCGAAGTCGGTTAGAGCCGACTTTAACTTACGCTCTCGCTTCTTATCAGGTTTGCACTATCAATTCAATTCTCCACAAACTGCTATTTAAGTTAAAACATAACATTTTAAAAACTTTTTGCTTTTATTTTGAGCTCTTACAAAATGTATTTTATTTACACTAATGAAATCGTCAGGTGTCGACACATCAGTCTGCATGTTCCGTGTCCTCGCGGATGTCGTTTAATCAGAAGTCACTGTAATGGTGTGCCTCATGGTGGAACCCATGATACATGTAGATCAGGGGCCGGCAAAAAACCACTGACCCATTTTGTGCATTGCGTGTATGTGTATAGCCTTTAACACGAAGTTTGTTTTGCACAGCGTTTTTGTTTGCGAAAGCAGCGCATCTACAAGCTTATACTGTCGGTGTGTGACTGCGCTGCTGCTGAGCACTTTTGTATGCTCAGTCAAAAATAGAAAATAAACTTGATTTGCCTGCAAGTATAATGAGTTTTTGTGCCATTCATGTCAAACCTCTATCTCTTACCATCTCTGAGATCTGTTTGTTTATACAGACGGACGGACAGACGGACATGGCTATATCAACTCGGCTGTTGATACTGATCAAAAATGTATATATGGTCGGAAATGATTCCTTCTGCCTGTTACATACATTTGCACGACTTTAGTATACCCTTTTACTCTACGAGTAACGGGTATAATAAATTGATTGCAATTATTGTGTTATCTTTTCTTTGGGAAGGATATTAATGACAGATCCATGGGATACGTCATTAAAATTGATCTGATATTTGAAAGGATGTTATTAATAGATCGGATATGTCATTAAGTTCAAATGGATATTAAGAATTGGATATTAATAAAAGATCAAATGGATATTTCATAAAGATCAAATAGATATGAAAAAAGGATATTTTTTAACAGGGCTGCAAACCGGTTTTGAACCGAACCGGCTCGAACCCGGAACTACGGCTTTTTTTTACTGTGAACCAAGCCCTCATACCGAACCACGAGGACGAAAATAGATGAACCCGAACCCGTTCCGAACGCAAGCTTTTTGTTCGGTTCAAAAAAAAAAGATTATACACATTAAAATTTATTTGGGTACCCGTATATGTACGTAACAGCAGAGTCAGCAATAAGAAATATAACAATACGGAAAGTCGGTCAAGCCAGACTATGATATACTTTGCACATGCGAAAGTGAATATATGAATATATGTCAGAGATGCTTTGTTCTGGCGGTTATATACATTTGCACAAATATTCTTTGTACCTAATACATATCTTATACATATTCGTCATCGAAAAACTTCATTGCCAGCTTGCCATGAAGCTTTGCCTGCTTCGACTGCCCCCTACACCTCTTCCCTACAAACAACAACTTCATGAGGAACTTCCAACTATCCAGTCTAAGTGGATACCGAAAAATTATCCACAGGATTATCAAAAACTATCCTTTTTTTCTGTGTAGTCCCTAGTCCCTAGGATATGGGAGTTTTCAATTATTAGAAGATGTAGATTGTAGCAGTAACCAAGATAAACGGCTTCATAAGGGGGTAAGGTTGTCTTCTTTGACAATGACCATTTCGTTGTCTTGGCGATACATGGTTGAACGGTACCACTTGTTCCGTTTGAGCAATTTCTTGAGCTATTCTCCCTTCCAACGAACACCAAATTGCAGATTGAGAGCCTTGAGATGCTGCCACCAACTGATGATGGACTTTGCGGGTTCTCTTTTATTTGTGGTCTGGCCCACATCACAACCGCTTATATGACAGTAGGTGCTTCTGACATGGATAAAAGAGGTCTTGAGTTACGACCTGCTTCCCTTACCTAATCCTTCGTTCAATGCGAAATCTAATTCAGTTTTACCATTTTAAAATCCAATGCTTAAACTTAATATGACCAAACCATTATTAATGGAAGTAAAAACTGGCCTACAAAACAGACCAAAACTGGGTCATTTAGCTGGGCATTTGACTTTGCCACGCCATAAAGAGCTTAATTGAAAAATTTGCCATAATTCATTAGGCCTTTAGCCAACTTAAGCGGCTAGGTTAAGGGACGCACAAGTCAAATGTGACTAATTTATGTTAGGACTTCCCTTCCAAAAAAAATACAAACAAAAAAAACAAAATCGCAGGACAATAAAGATAACAGCGAAAGAAGCTTCCACTTGTGAGGCGTTGATAGCGGCGGCATTTTCGTTTACAATAAAGTGTTGCCTACTTGGCGGCGCATGCGTTAAGGCCAACGTAACGCATATGCAACAATGTGGGTGTCTTTGTTTGGATGTGGTGGAGGATGCTTGCTCTTGGCCTCTGTTTGTACACAAACCGAGGAAGCAGCAGCAGCAGCGGCAGCAGCTGACGCCGATTTCGAATTTCGAAAACTGTTATCAACAAACTGTGTCCGAGTGTGAGTGCGGATGTGAATGTGAAAGTGGGTGCCTGTGTGGGTGCGCTCAATTGCCACTGGCAGATAAACCCATCAGTTGGCGGCTGTTGCACGTCGCGTGCGGTTTTGTATTGCTCGCACAGTAGCCCTTGGCCCAAAGGCCTCTGCTTCCTACGCAAATTTACAAAGTACGTTTAGATGTCGCTGCCGTGAACAGGCTGGGTGTAGGGGCGAAAGTGTTTGTTTTCTTGTAGCAAAACGAAACTACGAATGTCCCCGACAATTGGTCCTGACAAATGGCAAAAATTGTCATTTACTAGTCGCAGTTCGCGACATTCGGTTGTGCTCGCGGGTGTTTTCGACTGATCGTGCTGACAAGAAGTACTTATTAAGTTTACTAAGCTAAACCCGTTTTTGACTTAAAGAATAACAACTGGAAATAACTACTTAAAGAAATAGTTGACAATATACAAGACCTTAAACATAAATCTAGCTTCAAAATGAACATATTTTGAAATATTTTTTTCGAGTTTTTACCTTTTTTTAAGATTTTTCCGAAAACAAGCTAATGCCATTCTCGAATTAAAAAAAAAAACACCTGGAAATAAATACTGCACAAATAGTTTAAAATTACTGCCAAGCCCAAAACTTAAAGTTAGCTTCAAAGTGAAAAATCTTGTTCTCCGATTTTTTAATTATTTTTTAGAGTTTTCCAAACATATTCAAAGTATTATTCATAGTTTAAAACGAAATCAGGACTAAAAATTCCTTTGTATATTTGTTGAGTCTCTTAAAAACAACCAGAAAATCCTTTAATTTTTAAAAATATCCAGATATTTCTTAAAATCTTGTTAGTTACACAACATGAGTTCAGACTGGAGAACATTTTATAACTAGATGTTTCTATTTATAAAAAGTGAAAACTATTTCTGGATTTTGCAGAGAAACTTGCAGTACTTACCTTCAATAATTGAGCAGGTCTCTAAGCATTTCTATTGGTTCAAGTTCCTGGCGTAAAGTTCAAACCTTGATTCAGATTTTATTTTATTTTTTACAGAATTTTCTTTAAAGCTGACAAAAGCATAAAGTTTGTGGTTCATTTGCAAGTTTATCATTTTATTTTAAAATGTTTAAACCTTACCTTTGTCCATTTTTAGTGCTTTGGTTAAGGTAACCGAATTATTTTTTGTCAGTTTTCTACATGTTGAGATTACATTCAACAGAGTTTGGGAACACGGATTTCAGATTATGTTAAACAGCATTCAGTTTATTCAAAATCTTGATAACCTAAAGTTTTAAGTTAGTTAATAATACAACCTTTTATGGTATTCATTAAGGATTAGCCTCTACTATAAGCGAGATTATGGCGGATGTGCCTCAAGCGTGCTCGGCACAGTTCTTAATATTTTTATACGCGTTACTCGTAGAGTAAAAAGGGTATACTAAAGTCGGGCAAATGTATGTAACAGCCAGAAGGAATCATTTCCGACCACAGAAAGTATATATTATATATTATGGATCAGCAGTGTTGGGTAAAGGTTGTTCATTCCACTGAACATGTTCACTTGTTCTATTTTCTAAGTGAGTCAACTCACTCGTTCAGTTGATCAGTTGTTCTTGTTCACCTGTTCTAGGTCTGTGCCGGAAGGTTGTGTGAGCGCACGATTTTTTTTTGTTTTGTTTTGCCGTCGGGGTTTTTGTTCTACACACATACCTAATTTGTATGAATGTGCGTCGTTTACTCTCGCGCTTACTCTCCCGCTCTCTCTTGCGCTCTTAGCAAAAGCGCTTAGATCAAAATGTTGGCTGACAGAGCAAGCAAGGCTGCAAACCTCTAAAATTTTGAAGAAGGTTCGGTCCGGGGCTCGATCCCGCTGTAAAGTCTAAAGTTCGGTTTGCGGACCGGTTGCTGGAACCCCTGAACCCAATGTTTATATTCGAGCATCGGTTCTCTTGAACATAAAAGAATACTTTCGGTTTATTAATACTTATATTTTAAAATAATAGTCTTCATTTTAATAATGTAGTTTTACATATCAAAACTCGGGTCTAAGAACACTGCAGCCAATATTGGTTTTGTGCTCATAATAGAAACAAAATTTATCGAGGCACTTAGATGGTAATAAACAATGTCTTGCTGAAGATTTTAAAACATTAAAACAAGATGAAAAATCACTTGGTAGTACTTATGAATCCTGCAGCTTTAAAAAAGTTTTATAAATGGGCTGCAGCAAATTACATATACAAGTGGAGCTCTTTAAAAGAACTCTGAACTTAAGAGTTAGAAAAAGTTTGCACATTTTGTAAGTTGAGTTCTATCGCGTCACACAGTTTAGCACTGGTTTTTTCAATTTTTCTATATGCAATAGATTTCATATATTGTGAGTACTGTGTTTCGTGTGAGAACTCTACTAATGTCAAACAGAACTTCCTTAAAAAATCGTTAACTACTAAATTTTGAGTGTGTGCAGCACAACAAACTGCAATTATAGATTTCTCCAGGGAATCTATTGCGGTAACTTGGTCATCGTTCAAATCAAGAAATGCGTTTGATTTACATGAGCAACCTTCATCAACATAACATTCTTCATAGTTGCAATCCTTTTCTGCTCTGCAGTTGTAATTTAAAAGTTGTCCTGCTGCTGTAACCATTTTCGATCCATTATTGACGGTGATAGTATAAATCTGACCTAGAGAAATGTCGTAGTTCTCCAACTTCTTGAATGATAGCAGTCAGATTACAAGTAATTTCTGTTTCCGTGTGTGTGTCGTTGGAAAAACTACTTAATTTTGTGAACCGAACCTAATTTTTCAAAAAAATGGTCCGGTTCGGATTCAGGTTCGGGGAGTCAAAAATATTAAGGGTTCGGTTCATGGTCCGGTTCGTCGGACCCAAAAACCCTAACTGAACCGGTTCTTAGGGATTCGGTTCCGAACCGGTTTGTAGCCTTGAGAGCAAGGCATACAGAACAATTTACAGAGCAAGGCAAACAGAACAATTCACAGAGCAAGAGATACAAAACAGCACACAGAGAAAGACAGACAGAACAACTCACAGAGCAAGACAGACAGAACAACTCTCTGAGCAAAAGAGACGGAACAGCTCTTAGAACAACTCAGAGCAATATAGACTGAACTAGACTTGCTGAACAAGAAGAACATGTTCATTTGTTCAGTTTAAAGAACAACTCAATTTTGTTCACTAACTCATGAACAACCCAACAATACTGCCGAGTCCATTAAGCCTTGTCCGTCTGTCCGTCCGTCCGTCTGTCTGTCTGTTTGAACACCTACATCTCAGAGATTAGAAGATCTAGAGCAACCAAATTTGAAATGTAGACTCGTATTGCTTGCAGCAAGATTAAAATTTGTTTCAAATTTTTTCCAGGGTCACGCCCGTCCCCACCGTACAAAATGTTGAATAACTCTTACATTATATTCGAAATATCAATAGTCACTCAAATTTTCAAAAAGATCGTATAATATATGGCCGAGTTAATATAGGAAGGCTAGGAAACATTTCTTCCCATGAATATCGGGTCTATCAAAGAGCCGACTTTAACTTACGCTCTTGTTAATATCCTACTCAAGTTACTTTTAGTGGATATGAATTATTTAAGACTCCTTCCAGAAACTTGAGAAATCACCAAGCGTAAGGGAGAGATTAATAGCCTTAATAGGGGCAAGCTAGTAACATTGTCAGGACCGGGTGTATAAGATGACTCAAGAGATCTTGGGCTATATGGCAAGGTCTCGGCATTCAAAACGGTTGGATAAATGCCGTTAGAAACGTTTTTTTGAAAAGGGTAAAATGCACCAAAATTGGGGGATTAAGATGAATAGCAACGCTGAACAAATTTTGCGAACAGGTTGGCTACATCGGCATCATTATCAGCAGTCACTTCATCAAAAAAGAGAGAAGTTGGAAACCGAGATGATTTAAGCTTTGTATTTACAAAGTCATAATACTATTTTTGGGTTGCGCTGAAAACTAAACTGGCTTCTGATGAAGTAATCATTATAGCATTCGGAATAGTGAACAACAAATCTTGAACGAGCAATTGGATATATCTAAATATACTAGTCATACAAGGCATCATAAAAAGATTTAGTTGCATTCTTGATGTTTAGAGATAAATCAAGAGAGAAATAATCGCAACAAATCAGCGCCTCAATAAGGGAAGAGAAATCCACCATACCAAAATAACACAACTTTGTGTTCAGTTCAGGGAGAATAGGGATGCTTGAAGTCTCTAACTCTAAGTCAACCTGTAATGTAGGAATAGATAGAGTTGGTACCCTTAAACTTCGTCAAAGTTAGCTTTGCTTTCTCGTAATTTGGTATTTTTTCGAACACTTTGAGAAACTTAATTTTAATATGTTGCCATGATTGAGTTTAGCATTGGTCTAAGTGACTGCTTAAAGTATTGTCTTTGAAATTTTGTCTTGTAGACTTAAATGAATTAATGGAAAACTTGACATAAAACAATGTAGAGGACAGATAGTTGGCATAAGATGGGAATTTATGGATGCAAAAGCTGCAAACAGGTCCAGAACAGGTCCTCGAACCGGATCATGAACTGAACATTATAAACTTAAGACCTTCTAAACCTGAACCCGAACCGGACCTAATCAGTTTGGCAAAGTGTTCGGTTCAAAAAATGACTTCAGTCACATTTAAATAAATTTTTGTGCATTATTTAGGGAGATGCGTTTTTCATTTATATTTTAGTTCCTTATATTACGAGTTCGAGAAGGAAATTAAAGATAAATTCAAGTTATTGAAGCAGTGGAAGAGATCGTTATGAAGGATAACAATAATGAATATGGTCCATTCGACCTCAAACAAATTAAAGTTGATCGTTTTAACTGATTTATATAACCGACTTAAGAAGCTATGAACCAAATACGCCCAGCTTAGGAACCGGTTCGCGAACGAAACCCTAGAATTCCAGGACGGAACCTTTTACAGAATATTAGAGGTTTTGCAGACTTGTTTATAACAATGAAAACAATATGACTGTAACCTTCTGTGGCTAGGAAGTATAAATTGCACTTAAGCTTCTTCCACCGATGCTTTCCCAGCAACCCCGAAATTCCCAGAATATCCGGCTCGAAGGACCAATGACCAATTCAAGAACCTTTGGAAGCAAAGACTTGACTTAATGAATGGGAAAATAAATGTTGTCACCGTACTTGTGTAGCTGGAACAGCAAGAAGTCCTTTCGATATTATATAGCATATCATAACCTTTGTACCGTGTTATGGAAACTTATTCGACCATTATTAAAGAACATCTTCTTATATATCAAATTTATAACCAATTGCTTAATTTTTTTAATAAATACTGTAATTGGGCGTCAAACAAGCTATCATCTTTGTCATTCCCGGCCACTAAGAATCTGACATAAACCACTTTTATAGTGCCATTTTCCAAACCAGTTAAAATTTGGTAATTAATAACAGCCCAACATCACTCCAGTAGCAAAAATTAACGAAACCAACTTAGACGCGTCGCTTTGGTGGCTCATTTAAATTCATTACCAAAGAAGGAAGCCTCAGGGGGGCGACCAAAACCAAAAATGGCAAAGGACATGCCTTAAGTACCAAATGCTGAGCACATCAATTTTTCAGGCAATTTAATTGAAGAGCGCTTGAGAATTTTTGATTTAGCGTCACGTTGTGCGGCATTAAACAGCAAATAAAAAAGGGAAGGAAATATCTTTATATGTTGCCAACGCTGGGATTCATTCCTCCCGCTTGCTCTAATTTGTCGTCACGCCTCGAGAATTATAACGAAACACACGCGCCCAAAAATGAAATCAGATAAAATCAAATTATATGGCAGGCTTTTTGGTTTTTGATTTGCTTGTTTCATATCTAAACAATATTCTTACGTTTTATTTTGGGCAGGTTTTAGCCCCACAAATCCGCATCGCATAATGAAAATCAAAGTATATAAAAAAATGAAATTAAATGTCGTAAATAATAAAATCATCATAAGAATTTTATCATAAAAGCATGTGAGTGTATCTGCGTGTGTATGACAACGCTTGATGTGGCCCGCGAGACAAGCTTCGAGTGTCGAAAGAATAATTTAAAAAGCCTGTCATATTAAATATTTAAACATTTTAGCAGCCGGCTGACAACGAGATTTCATTGAATTTTGGCAAAATGTTTTACGGGTAAGTGAAATAATTACTTAGCGAAATACATTGAGATGTTTGGCAACAGTTTCTTACTTTATCTTAAACATTTACATAAGCGTACCAATAAAACACAATAAAATCGTAATGAAATAAACTTCAGTTTTCTACAAAACATAAGAAAATTGATCAAGAGTTTAACATCAGAAGCTTAATAAAAACTTGAAAGTCTTTTTAAGGAGTTAAGCCAAAAACAATAACTTAAGCAGGGCTGCAAACCCAATTATTATTATTGGAGCTCCAATTCGCCCACCAGTATTTACCTGTTAATGTTTAAAATTTAAAGGATTAAAGGATTTTTAGTGAAACTTTTGGTTCGAATCATGGTTCGGCTCACGTTTTACGCAATTTAATTAGAACCTCAATTAATTTGTTAAATTAACAAAATAAAATTGTACAACGTTTTTCAGTTATGAAATTCCTTGCATCTGAAAATGCTCTTGCTTTGTATAAAAGCGGACAAAAATATGTTTATTGGAATGCCATCAAGCTAAAAAACATAAAACATAATACTTTTTTTATTCAATATGCCTTTACTATGCCTTTACTGTTTTGCTTTTTACTCATTGAATTAATTCGTTCTGTATTCACATTTATTCATTCAAAATCGTTACATTCAATGTGACCGGATGCAATAAAAATTCATTCAGTTGAATTATTGTACTGAAAAAATTCATTCATATTCATGAGTACTCATTGTTGCTTATAGTTTGAGTGCACACATGCGGACCTCTTCTGTTTAACTTAGATTTGAGTCGATGATGATTAAAAACAGAGGTGCCTAAAATCAGCTTACGGCAGCGTAGACACCAATACAAATGATTAAAATAATTGTGAAACAACAAGAACCTCACGAAATAGATTTTACGTCTAGTTATGGGTAAGGGACTGCCTCATCCGATCAGACGGACAGACAGATAGACAGACGGACAGAGCTCAATCGACTCAGCTCGTCGCCCTGATCAAGAATATATGTATATCAATGAATATCAAAGGCAATTGCTAGTACAAAAATGTCAATAAACCGCGAACCAAGTCTTCGGTTGTATAGCTAAAAATAGAGGAAAGCTAACTTCGGCTCGACCGAATTTTATATACCTTGCAGCTTGATGGCGCCAGTACTTAGAGCATTTGCTTGCCAGTTTGTTATATGGCAGCAATACGATATATTCATCCGATTTTGACCAAACTTCCCAAAATTGTGTGGAAACTGATAATATTCACAACATGAAGGTATCAAGACGCAACCATTGAAAAACAAAAAAGTTTTTCTCACTAGATCTTCTTTTTCGACCGATAGTTCCTATGGCAGCTATATGCTATATTCATCCGATTTGGATCAAACTTGGTAGAATTGTGTGGTAGCATATAATATTGATCAGTAACAAGTTTGAGAGCGATAGCAATGAAAACAAAACTTTTTTTCAGACATATCTTTTGTATGGCAGCTATACTATATAGTTGGCCGATTTTCATAAAACTTAGTAGAATTATGTGAAAGCACGGAAAACTTAAAAATACGGTTTGGGCATGTTTGCCTTGAAGACAAAAAAGTTTTTCTAACTAGAACTACTTTTTCGACCGATAGTTCCCATGACAGCTATATGATATAGTCATCCGATCCGGCCGATTCCGACAAATGTGCAGTGTATTTGTACCAAGAGACTTTGTGCAAAGTTTGGTTAAGATAGCTTTAAAACTGACGGAGCAGATAGCATAGTAACAGACGGACAGACGGACATGGCAATATCAACTCAGCTCGTCATGCTGATCAAGAATATATCAACTTTGTGTGGTCGGAGATGCTTCTTTCTATGCGTTACAAACATCTGGACAATTTTAATATACCCTATACAAGGGTATAAAAATGCAGTTCTGTCTATTTATAGGTCTGGCTTTGGTCTTAAAATGGTACTTTATTTCGCGATTTATTGGCTGGAGAGTATCATCTCTTAGGGACATCCAATAGTCCATTATCAATAGTCCAAAAAAATCGCTTGCCAGTGCTTCAGATTTATGTAGAGGATGATACTCTCAGAGTATGTTTAATGAGTGTTTTAATGATTATATACTTGATTACATATTAATTGTGATTATAATAATAGGAGTGTTTGAGGTTCAAGTTTTTTTGGGCGTTGGTTTTGGTTCGAACCTTGGTTCGTTGGACGTTTTTTCCAATATATTTAAAATAACAATACAATAGGTATACACATGACGCCTAGATACATTGTTAGTCCGTATTTACACGGTGAAGCAAACTTCATTAAGTTCCTCATGAAGTTTTTTGTTTGTAGGGAAAAGTGTAGGGGGCTGTCGAAGCAGGCAAAGCTTCATGGCAAGCTGGCAAGTTTTTCGATATAAGATGAAAAATGTGTGCCAGTTTTCTCTGATTTAGTGTCTGTTTATGTTCTGTTTCGGAACGGTTTCGGGTTCATCTATTTTCATCCTCGTGGTTCGGTTCAGGGTTTGGTTCACAGTTAAAAAAAATGCCGGAATTCCGGGTACGAACCAGTTCGGTTCAAAACCGGTTTGCAGGCCTGCTTAAAACCCGGCGTACAACAACTTAACGACTTTGATGTTCTCGGATATGGACAGCTTACTGACTTTGACAACCTAAGCACAGCGTCTTCGACTTCTCGGTACAACTCGACGACTACTACACAACAACTTAGCTCGACTCCGTTGACTCATATGAACTCATATGAACACTGCCCATGAACTACTACCAGGGTTGCCAGCTGATCAGTACATCTCAACTTTACATTTATTAAAGACTAATTCTTGTTGAATCGATAACTCGGGGACGGAACAGGTTCAGGTTCAAGTATTTGTTTGCGCTTGGTTCGATTCAAAATTCGTTTCGCTGTAAACAATATGCCAGAATACCGGTTTGCAGCTCTAAATTAAAGTAAGTGCTTCAAACCGACCCTGGGTTAAAATCTTCGAATCATTTTTTGGGAGCTTTAGAAATATCTAGAGATTTTGGCCTCGGTTGGATGGCAACCCAGAACTTCAAGAGATTTCATTTTCTAGTTTAAAAATCTAGTTAAAACACAAACTGTTCCAGTTGAAGTGTCATCTCTAAAAACAGGGCTGCATCTCTCGCAAAAAAATTTCAATTTTTATACTCTGTACCGAAGGTACATAGAGTATATTAAGTTTGTACAAAAGTATGTAGCAGCCAGAAGGAATCATCTCTGACCCTATAAAAAATATATATTCTTGATCAGCATCAACAGCCGAGTCGATATAGCCATATCTGTCTGTCCGTCCGTCCGTATGAACGAATTTGGAAAAAACGATAGATTGTTCGTTTCTTCAAGAGAAATCTAGTAATCCAAATTATTTATCGATTTGCTGATAAAGATCGGGTGAACGACACGCAAGTTATGAGAAAAAATAAGGTTAACTGGCATGACGAGTTCCCAACGAGATGCCAACTTCATAATGCCCCTCTTATAGAAGCTCGCTTCCCTATTGGCAAAAAACTCGGAGAGCCAATTTTTACAGGACTCTCTTGTGGCCAACTTCCGACTACCAAGCTCGTTCGCCATGGACAGAAATAGGTGGTAATCACTTGGTGCGAGATCCGGACTATACGGTGGATGCAAAAGAACCTCCCATCCGAGCTCCCGGAGCTTCTGGCGTGTCACCAAAAATGTGTGTGGCCTGGCGTTGTCCTGATGGAAGACAATTCGGCCTCTGTTGATCAAAGATGGCCTCTTCTGCATGAGTGCTGCATTCAAGCGGTCCAGTTGTTGGCAGTACAGGTCCGAATTGAGCGATTGGCCATAGGGGAGCAGCTCATAGTGGATGATTCCCTGCCAATCCTTCTTCAAATGGTTTATAACGGTTTGATGACTCATGCCCAGCTCTTGGCCGATGCTACGGCTGCTACTATGCCGGTCTCTTTCGATCAATTCAGCGATTTTATCGCAATTTTCGACGACAGGCCTTCCGGACCGTGGCGCATCTTCGATCACCTCTGCACCAGAACGAAAACGTTGAAACCATCGTTGTGCGGTGGAAATGGAAACTGTATCGGGTCCATAAACTGCACAAATTTTATTGGCAGCATGAGATGCATTTTTGGCTTTATCGTAGTAGTACTGTAAAATATGCCGTATTTTCTCTTTATTTTGCTCCATGTTTGCGACGCTATAACTCACGAACGACTAAAAACAAACAACAATAAATCAAACACGTGTTAGCGCGTGAAAAGAGCTTTCCAAAAAAGCTCTAGCGTGAACCGATGCGACGAATACAACTAGAACTACGCGCTTGCAAAGACTTTTTTGACAACCTTATATTATATGAAATACTGTGACGAAAGGAAGTTTCTGTCGTTCTGAGTACGGGGCTTTAAGGGTTATGAAGAATAATTTGCCAGCCCTTAGTCAGCTGGCTGTCACATAGATGGCTACACAATCGGTACATGGCGCCACCTGAGTTGGTTGCTTTTGGCAATTATAAAAGAATTTGGTTGGTTTTGGGAATAATTATTAAAAAGCAACTTACAATGTTTAAACTAATTAAATACTTTATTCATTTGATGCAACCTATCTAGAAAAATAGTGTTGCTTACATTTCCAAAACTAATATTACTTGTCAAAATTGTTTGGGTGGTGAATTTTGCTAAATCTCCTAACAAAGCACGAGAGATTTGAAATCAACCGAAAGAGATTTCTGGGACACCGAGAATTGGTTTTGGGTTGGAATTTGTTTGGAAGAGATTCCCGTGACACCTCCGATATAAAAACTTCTCTTTATTTTAAAGCAAAAACTCTTAGCTACTTTCGATAAAATGCTGATAGTCTAACAATAGCATTTGTATTTTAGCAAAAAAAAACAAGAAAGAAAGTCGGTCAAGCCCGACTATAACATACTCTGTACCCTTAACGTCTCACCTCGCATTTGCTCACGAGTTATACGCGCTCATCTCTAAGTTTCACTCTCTCTCTCTCTCTCTCTCTCCTCTCTCTCACTAAGATTGCCGTTCAATAGAATGCTGCGGTGGTGGGTGGGGTGGTGCTGGGTGTTTACTGGCCGTTTTTTGCTCATAACTTGAGTATCGTTCATCCGATCTTTATCATTCCTTCAGCAAATCGATAAATAATTTTGTTTACAAGGTATCTCTAGAAAGTACAAACGATCTATCTTCAAAACTGTAGGAGATATGACGTTTTTTCCAAATTGCGGGGGCGGGAGGGGGCGTGGCAAAAATTGAAAGTAAACTTGATCTGCCTGCAAGTATAAGAAATATATGTCCCATACATGTCAAACCTCTATCTCTTACCATCTCTGAGATCTCTTCGTTCATACGGACAGACAGACGGACAGACGGACGGACGGACAGACGGACAGACGGACAGACGGACATGGCTATATCGAATCGGCTGTTGATGCTGATCAAGAATATATATACTTTATAGGGTCGGAAAGTACCTTCGGTACAGAGTATAATTATGCAAAGCGACATATAAGGAAACGATACAATAAGTGAACGACAATATCAGCGATAGCTTGCATAATCCCGTTACAGAGATGCACCACGCACTGGCCGACAAGGCAATGATTCTTGAACATTTATTAATCTCAAATTTCAAGTGTTCTGACAAAGTTTTTACAAAACAGCCTCGCTGGCCCTAATTTTAGCCAAAAGTGGTTTTGGGATTAAAATTCCAAGCCCTATTGTGCAAGCATGTTGCATAACTTTTAGGGATTTTAAATTCCTTCTTCTGACCGTGGTCATCAATTTTCATACCGAAATGCAAGTATTCAGCTTCACCCTCATTCATTTTGTTGTCAGACGCATTTCCATTAAATGATTGACATGTCGTTTGCTATGCAATGACCGGGAACTGTGATTTATCTGCGCGTCTATTGATTTGTTTGGACACTTTTTTGGTCTCCACTTTAATCTTTACGGAACATTTGCTCGTTCTTTTGGCCTGGCTCAGCATATAAAACAAAGTGTTGTCCAGCATCTGGTCATAAAAAGACGGCAAAGTGCAGTAGCATATATTTATTATATGCATAAATAGTTTTATGTCAGCCATCAAAAGGCATTAAAGCCACAAATCAATCCGGGCATAAAACAGTAGTCGAAGCCGCCTTTTAAGGAAAAATCATTCAAAAATTCATGTTCCTTCGGTCTGAGGCAGCAAAATGTTATGCAAATGAGATTCCAGTCCAGGAAAGTCTTTTACAATTTTTATTGTTTTTCTTGTTCACTAAGGGCGTTGAGGCAGAGGAATTTGCCAAAAGCTGCCGCAAACAAAACAAATAAGAGCAGAAGCAGAAGCAGCAAAAAAAATTCCAAGAAAACAAATAGAAAATGCGTTGAAAGTTTTATGCGATTTTCTTTGTAAAGGAGGTAAGCAGGCGTGACAAAGGACCAAAGGGGTTGATATTAGGAGGGGACGAGGAGGGTTGGACAAGATTTCCTATATGTAAGGAGTTGAAACCTTGAAGGGAAGCCCCAAAGCTTGACACAATGGAGGACACAAGGCAGTGGCTGGAAGTGATATATGTGAGAAGACAGATTTTTTATAAATATTTCTTAAAGTTAAGAATGCGGAAAAATTGCATTTTTATAAGATGATTTATTTTTACACAGAGGGAAAAACGCAAGAACATGGGAATCAATATGAGCACAAACATTGACAACAGTGTAAGAACAGGTTTTCTCATTTGTAGTACAATTTTCTTACTTCAATATTAATTGTTCTCCAATCCAGTTGAACTTTCCTCATTTCAAGAACATTTAATACATTTATACTCAAAAAATTAGAGAATATTTCATTCTTGTTTTGAGTTGACAGCAATTTATTTTCTAAGCAGGTTTCTTTCCGCTGTGTACTAAAGTTCGCCCAGCGGTAGAAATTTGACCATTGAAAAAACAAGTGCTTCAGGAAACTTACAGTATTGCGTATAATATTGAGCAAATCAAGTCATAAAGTGTAATATTATAAGCCAAATCCCGAAAAACCGGTTATCAGAACCGAACCTTTCAGACTTAGGATCTCCTGAATCTTAACGAGATCCGAACCCTCTCTGCTTTGCTCGGTTCAGATCTTATATAATTTTCCTAACTTTCTTACAATTTACGCCCGATTTTTTTATGTCCGGAGGGTCAAACTAACCTGAGATTAGCCGAATTTGAGTGTCTTACGCTGAGTTTAGCGAGAACCGAGCAACAACTTTAACCGCAGCCTCATGCTTAGGTCCTGTTAGTTTAGTCCCGATAAAATTGTCGATATTTATATCGATAGACAAACAGCTGATTTCATATGAATGAAAAAATTTTTATTACACCCATGCAAAGGAAATGGAATTGGTAGTGACAGCGCAACGAATACATAATGCAAGAGAGTACAGGGACAGGGTTAATTATTTTACTGATCTGGATGATGTCAAGTTCCAAAATCATTGGGGGGCAAAAAGTTTTTTTAGCAAAATGTTTTGCAAAATGACATTTTGATAGTGCAAATGCAAAATTTTAGGTGGCAAAATATGCAATTCCTCCCTTAGTTGGCGCCCCTGGCCACCGCACACTGGGCCAGTGGTCGGAAATTTTGTCCAAAAGTCTATTTTCGCCCGGCACATAAAATAGAGGTACCAAAACAACCTTTAACAGCGGTCACTGTTTCTCTTTAGTTGTGAGAGAAGAGAAACACATTTTTATACACTTGAAAAGTGTATTATAATTTTTCCCAGGAGTTTGCAACGCATAGAAGGAATCATCTCCGAAGTATATATATTCTTGATCAGCATGACGAGCTGAGTCGATTGAGCTTTGTACGTCCGTCTGTCCGTCCGTCCATCTGTCTATTTCTACGCAAACTAGTCCCTCAGTTTTGAAGCTATCGAGCTGAAATTTTTCACAGAGTCTTCTTTTGGCTGCACGTTGCTAATATGTCGGAACCGCCTGGATCGGATGACTACTTCTTGTAGCTGCCATAGAGACGATCGTTCAAAAAATGGGTTTTTGTGAGAAAAACTTGTTTGTTTTTAATTTTAAACTCGGTCATTATTAAAATTAAATGTTTTCAAACTGATCTGCGAAATTTGGTCGTAATCGCTAACCTTTGGAGCGAGCTTTTTCAAGTGCATTAAAACTTCGGCACAGACGAAGTTAGCTCTTCTTTCTCGTTTTGTTTTTTTCCTCCCAGGTCTAGCTGGAACCTTATGGCAAAATTTACGCATTCAAAAGGTCTTCTTCGTATGTATGCATCGGTGTGTTATGTTCGGCTAACAATATGAATGTATACGCTCTTTCGTTCTCACTCACTCTCTCTCTGCTTATGCTTATCTCTAGCGCACGCAACCTTTTGAAGAGAACATTTTGCATTTCGGTCTTCGAAAAACACACAGTTTTGGACTTTAGCAAAAAATCAATGTAAGTGACCCGTCCATATATGTATTACTTGTGAGACGTAGTAAAAGTAACGCGTATTAACAACCTGAACTTAGTAGCCTACACCTGTCTTTCGTGGAGCAAAACTAAAATGTCCACAAATGTCCAAGTTGCCCTTAACTTTTTTTTGTCAGTGTGAGTCCTTGTTGTTTTAAAATTTCCAAGATCACCTGCTAATATGTGTTAACCATGCATTTGTTGGACATTTTAGGCGCAATGTCAGCATCAAAACAAAACCCTTTTTTAGTTTGGCTCAACGAAGATATCCCCACAAAGAATTTTTTGGCTTTGGAAAACTATTTTTTGATACAGTTTTATATAACAAAATATGAAGTAAACTGGGCCGTATTGAAATCTGAAAAAAATTGCGATTGCGATGCCCGACTATAACATACTCTGTACAGTTACACTCGCATTTGCTCAGGAGTCAAACGGCCAGTTAACACCCCGCGCACAACGCGGTGCGCTCTCTAAGTTTCTCTCTCTCTCTCTCTCTTTCTCTCTCGCACTAAGATTGCCTGTGTTGAACGGTTAGGGTATGTTGCTGTGGTTGTTGGTGGGGGGTGGGTGGTGTTAACTGGCCGTTTTTTGCCCATAACTTGAGTATCGTTCATCCGATCTTTATCATTCCTTCAGCAAATCGATAAATAATTTTGTTTACAAGGTATCTCTAGAAGGAACGAACGAAACTGTAAGAGATATGAAGTGTTTTCCAAATTGCGGGGGCGGGAGGGGGCGTATCAAAAATTGAAAATAAACTTGATCTGCCTGCAAGTATAAGAAATATATGTCCCATACATGTCAAACCTCTATCTCTTACCATCTCTGAGATCTCTTCGTTCATACGGACGGACAGACAGACAGACGGACAGACGGACATGGCTATATCGAATCGGCTGTTGATGCTGATCAAGAATATATATACTTTATAGGTTCGGAAACGATTCCTTCTCCCTGTTACATACTTTTGCACAAACTTAATATACTCTATGTACCTTCGGTACAGAGTATAAAATCAAAAAAATGTTGTTATATTTTTTAATATTTTTCTAGATGTTTAAAACAGAAATTTCGAGCGGTTTTATTTGAAAAAATAATTTTATTCAAATATTTTTGCTGTTTTTATTCAAACTACTTTACCGATTCAAAAACAATGTTTTACGCGATTATTGGAAACTCAATAACCTTTCGATTCATACCTTGCGTCCATCTAACGATTCTGACTCGAGATTTGGCACAAAATGTAAGTGTACCAAAAAATTTAAAAAAAACTTAAACTTAACAAGTAAGAGCGCTGTAGTCGAGTTTCCCGACTACAAAATACCCTGTTCAATTGAGACGCACATACAAACACACTCACATACACCAACACACACACGCGCGCTCACACGCGGCCTGCGCAGGCAGCGATGCCTGCATGAAGTGGTTGCCTCCCCCCCCCCCCCCCCGCTCCCTTAAGCTAAATTGTTTAATAACTTTTGTGTTTTTGCTCGTATCTTATTTTCCTTTTGAGAGTAGTTAGATATAAGGCCTAGGATAGTATATAGTATTAAGCCACCAGGTTCTAACTTTAAAATTGTGGCTGTGACAGTTTTTTGCGAGGAGGGGTGGATATTTTCAAAATCTGAAACAAACTTGATCTGGGTACGGTATACACCTATGTGCATGCCAAAATTTGTGTCTCTATCTCTTATAGTCTCTGAGATCGACGCGTTCATACAGACAGACAGACAGACGGACAGAGGGACATGGCTATATCGACTTGGCTGTTGATGCTGATAAAGAATATATATACTTTATAGGGTCGGAGAAGCTTCCTTGTGGCTGTTACATACATTCGCACAACTTCATGATCCCCTTTTCCCATTACAGGGTATAAAAACTGAAAAAAAATGTTAACATTTTTATACTCTGTACCGAAGGTACATAGAGTATATTAAGTTTGTGCAAAAGTATGTAACAGGGAGAAGGAATCGTTTCCGACCCTATAAAGTATATATATTCTTGATCAGCATCAACAGCCGATTCGATATAGCCATGTCCGTCTGTCCGTCTGTCTGTCTGTCCGTCCGTATGAACGAAGAGATCTCAGAGATGGTAAGAGATAGAGGTTTGGCATGTATGGGGCATATATTTCTTATACTTGCAGGCAGATCAAGTTTATTTTCAATTTTTGCCACGCCCCCTCCCGCCCCCGCAATTTAGAAAAAACGTCATATCTCCTACAGTTTTGAAGATAGATCGTTCGTACCTTCTAGAGATACCTTGTAAACAAAATTATTTATCGATTGCTGAAGGAATGATAAAGAACGATACTCAAGTTATGAGCAAAAAACGGCCAGTAAACACAACACCCTTCCCCCCCCCCACCCCTCACCAAAGCATTCTATTGAACGGCAATCTTAATGAGAGAGAGAGAGAGAGAGAGAGTGAAACTTAGAGATGAGCGCGTATAACTCGTGAGCAAATGCGAGCTGCGACGTTAAGGGTACAGAGTATGTTATAGTCGGGCTTGACCGACTTTCTTTCTTGTTTTATAATTATTTTTTCTTTTATTCCAACTTTAAACGAGAGCGTAAGTTAAAGTCGGCTCTAACCGACTTCGAAATACCCGTTACTCACGGAAAGAAACGTTGAATAGCCTTCCTGTGTGTCTGAGGCAGGACAGCCGAAAAGTATGCAACATTTTTTTAACTCGGCTATTTATCATCCGATCTTGATGAAAATTGGAGGGCTTATAGATGTTGCGAATATAAACTTAAGTTTTAGAGATCGATATCTCAAAAATTGTGGGAGTTATTCAACATTTTTTATTGTGGGGGCGGGGGTGGGCGTGGCAAAAATTTGAAATAAACTTGATCTGCATGCAGACAATAGGAGTCTACATTTCAAAATTGGTTACTCTAGCTCTTCTAGTCTCTGAGATCAAGGTGTTCATACAGACAGACGGACGGACGGACAGATGGACAGACGGACATGGCTATTTCGACTCGGCTGTTGATACTGATCAAGAATATATATACTTTATATGGTCGGAAATGATTCCTTCTGCCTGTTACATACATTTGCACGACTTTAGTATACCCTTTTACTCTACGAGTAACGGGTATAAAAATAAAAAAAATTTTATTAAAAACTTTTTTTTTATATTGATTTTATTCCTACCTTTAAGAAAAAAAAAACAGATTGCGATTATCTCATTTACTTTGGAAGGTAATAATTTCGTTTCGCTAACTGGTCATTTCTCCCACTGTGGGGCGTGGCAAAAATTAAAAATATATTTGATCTGTCTGCAAGCATAAGAAGTATATGTCCCATGTTAAACCTCTATCTCTTACCATCTCTGAGATCTGTGCGCTCATACCGACAGACGGACAGACGGACATGGCTATATCGACTTGACTGTTGATGCTGATCAAGAATATATATTCTTTATAGGGTAAGAAATGATTCCTTTTACCTGTTACACAGTTTTGCACAAACTTATTATACTCTGTGTACAGAGTATAGTACAGAGTATAATAAAACAAACACAGCTGATTCGTTCGATAGGTTTGAAAGGCTCTGGACATACCATTACAGTGATAGCAGTTTATCGATATCAGGTAATAAAAAATAAAAAAATGTACACTGCGGTCGTACGACTATTTCTGGGGCTACGACCTTTTATGTGTTTACATTGAGCGAACAGTCGCAAATTGTCGCAAACGTCAATCAGCTGTTTTTTGTTTACTTAAAATTTAATTGGAATTTCGGTGTTAAAATGGAAATTAACAATGGATATAATTGAAAGCTTGTCTAGAGAGGATGAAATGCTTTTGGAAAATCTGATAAATCGCCATTTAAATGAAATGGGAACAATTGCAAACGTCATCAAGTCACAGCCATAATGCGTGAATTCCACAGCACAGTTCAGCATCAATGTGCTGCCACAGTATATCCATCAATACTATTCACAGCACCCCACCGGCGATCCGCATTCCATACCATGAAGCAATCCTTCTGCTGGACCAAGCATCCTATGATCAATAGCAACAAAGATGTGCGTAGAAATAGACCCATCACTTTACATATACGGCTTTCGCTATTGGATCGAGGCGTCTTCGGACGAGATGATTAAATTCCAACCGGTGCAGGCCCCAGCCATATCCAGCCAGATTAAGCCGAATGTGGTGACAACGGCCACGGTCACAGCTACGGCGAGTACCCAGGGCGGCGAACCGAAATCTGGCACTGCATCACATTAGCCACCAGCTATGTGAGCCAATTCTAAGAGCTTTGTGGCTCCATGTAACAATAATAATTCCCATTTTAATGAATCATTAGCTAATCTATTGTATTGTTCATTTGATGAAAATTTTCGTGTTTGTGGAAGGCTGCCGTGCCCAAGGCAACTCCTGTCCAATTTAAAGATTTTTTTCGAATGATCGCGGTTGCTTATTCCGATAGCTATAGATAAAAATTGCACAAGGCTGCTACATTTTTGTGTTAAATACGATCTGGCAGCACTGCTTTTTTCCGGTCGTAGAGTCTACGACCGTCCCAAATTCAAAGTCAACTGCCATAATTTTGTATGGCCGGACGACCAGTCTCAGGCAAAAAATAGCATATAAAGCTGACGTTAAGAAAGCCCAAGTATATGGCCTTACTCTATCATTTGTTAGTTAATGTGACAGATAGAACTAAGTACAAGATGTGGAATCGTATAATTTGTCTGCAAGGTAAGCGGAAGAAGGACAGCAGGATCAAATTAAAAAAAAAGAATTAGAGAAAACATGTAAGAAGGGACTAACAAAGTTGAAGAGAAAGGAAAATTGGAAAGAAGCAACCAATGACCAAAGAAGGAGAATATTTAAGGGAAAACAAGAAGCCAAGAAATAAATAGAGTAATAAAAGAAAGGGGAAAATAAATAATGAATAACATATCAAGGTAGTAAGATTTAAAAGTAAGAGACTTACAATAGAGGGAGAAAACAGAGGGAAAGAAGAGGCAAAAGTATAAGGTCAAAATGGTTAAACGAATTTCGAATAAAGAAGCCGAGAAAAATAGAAGATTAAGCCAGAAGAATCGAAACTTGAAGGATGAAAATTTGTTAGATAATTTTAAAATTATTTTGAAATATAAACTATTAGCCCGTCTCCCATTTTCCGATCATGGAGATGGGTTTTCTAAAATCGGAAAATGATATCTCTAATTTTTCGTTAAAAGTCGGGATTAAAATAAATTGGAAGCAAAAAAATAATTCAAACAATAAATGTTCCAATCAGTTTTCTTAATTAAAAACAATTTTGAATTTTCCAACATTTTGAATAAACTAACTAAATTCATTTTAAACAAATGATTTGCATGTCGCTTTTATTTTTCAAAATTTTTCATTTGCCTCAAAATGGCTTTCATTTCCGGCTGTTACAAATTTGCTGCTGTCACTCAAAAGTGTCAACCGAGAATAACAAATATGCCAAGTGTGCATTTTGTCTGAAAAGAGAATGAAAAAAGCAAATACTTGTCACCTGTTGCCAGCCGTAAAGTCATCGAAAAGGTGAGATTGAGAGGCCAAGTCAGTTGTTTAACGGTTCAGTAAGCCAACAAGGGGCACACATACACAAGTATGTGTGGGAACCAACAAAATTGAAATGGAAACCAAAATTGAATTAACCCAAACAGCCCCCCAAAGTAGGCTGTAAAACTTTAGCTTGTCTACTAGCAATTTGCATGCCTGTGGCTTAGTTGCTTATCATTATAATCTATACTCGAAATAGGGTATAAAAAAAAGGTTGCCTGTCCCGAGCTCACTTTACGTTTATTACCTTGATAAAAATTGACTTGAAGCACAAACCCTAAATGAAACTAAATATATAAGCATATCATATATTTTTATATATTTGGTTTTATTTTTAGCTACAGATAAAATACTGTTTGGCTGGCTGCATGCTAGTGCATTAATTTCTCACCTGCCTTCTATTTTGTTACGATTCGCTATTTGCCTGTCACTTGTCGATTTTTGTTTGTTTATTTGGTTTGACCTCTTCCTTTATCTCCCTTTGTATTGTGGCCCATATTTATTAAGTTAATCACTCGCTGGTTAGCTCGAAAAGTTGCTGATAAACAACATTACGGAAGCGACTCTGATTATCATTAATTATTGACAGTTGATTAAAGTTTGGTCTGAGCTTTTAGGGGGGTAGACCACATCCTACAGGTAATTAGGTTGGTGTTGACTAAAGCTTGAGATGCAAAAGTAGAGATTCCCTTGGCACTCACAGCGTAAAATTAAATAATACCTTACCCTTAATATTTTGTAGTAAAAATTCACAAGTAAGTAAGAATGTGTGCATCACATAAAGGGTATTAAAATTTTGAATTTAAATAAATAACAATAAATGCAAAATATATATAAAGATCTAGGCTGCAATCCTTTGAAATTGTTGAAAAGGTTCGATCCGGGAGTTTAAGCCCGTCGAAAAGAGTAAGATGCAGTTCTCGGACCGGTTCATTTACTTATCTAATTGGTTCGTTGATTCTTAGATCGTTGTGACAATTTTTGGTACACAATTAGACATATTTTTGTTGAAAAGATAGCGTCCAGCTAACCATAACCAATACCCGAATGAACGATCATTAATAAATTTTGTTCCTCGGCTTACAGACGTGCCTGGATTTTAAAATAAAGCATCACCTCTTTTGCCATTTAACAACTTGACTTAAGCTTTATTTCCTTCTTGAAGACGAAATATGTCGAGAATGGATATGGATAAGAAATGATAATGCTCCGATTCAGCACTATGAAATTGTTTATTTCCGGTAAATATATGGTTAAAGTTACATAAGTTCTAAAAAAAACTAAAGTTATTTTTTGAACCGAACCTATTCTCAAGCAGAGGGAGTTCTGGTTCGAGTGCAGGTTCGAGGGGTTAACGATTCAGAAGGATCGGTTCTGAGTCCGGTTTGACGGACCCAAAAACAGGAACCGGTTTGCAGCCTTGACAACAATGTTATACCCGTGGCAATAATCAGAAAATACTGCTCAGAGCTTTTAGATCACGGTTTGTCAACAAGAGCGAGACCAAAAAACGAGAGTGTATTGGTGTGCGAAAATAAAACGACGCAAATCCAAACAAGACTTAACGTAGAAACACAATTTGCTGCGTCGACAACTTTTCACTCAGATATTTTTCAGCTGTTCGCTGTCATTTTGGCTCTCTGAGTTATTATTTGACTATGTCCGTCTTGCTCTAACTACCGTAAATTCCTATGTCACATTTATTTTGAGCAGAGATTAAAACCGAACAACCAAATTTGAAATGTAGACTCCTATTGTCTGTTTCAAATTATTGCCACGCCCACCAATAAAAAATGTTGAATAACTCCCACAGTTTTTAAGATATCGATCAAATTTAAAACGAACATTATACTCGCAATAATTTATAAGCCCTGAAATTTTCATCAAGATCGGATGATAAATAGCCGAGTTAAAAAAAATTTTCATACTTTTCGGCTGTCCCACCTCAGGCACACAGGAAGGCTATAAAACATTTCTTTCCATGAGTAACGGGTATGTCGAAGTCGATTAGAGCCGACTTTAACTTTCGCTCTCGTTTGTTTTATAACAATATTTTATGAAAAACTGTTTTATTTTCGGATTTTTTGGACTTGACATCAAATAAGCGTCTACATCACTGTAAATTTCCGACAAACTTGGCTTTGGACTGTTTTTTGCCTGATAATTCAATCGAATTAACGTTGTTCAATATTCGAATGTGTATATTTGACAGCAAATTAATTCTGTTATTTTTCTGCTCTGCAAATAAAGAACATTATGTCTCGGAACTAGAAATATTCCATATAGGTAAGCAACATTCTCGAACAGAACAGATTCTCTAAATTCTAACTCATGAGACAATAGTTTGGTCAATGCTCTGCATTCTAGTTGATGCAACTTTTGCTGGTACAAAAACTGCAACAATTTCGCTTATCTTGCCCCACACCTTAGGTTTTAGAAAAAGAATTAGAACTAGCTGCTGCCAAATTTGACCAGAAGTCGTGCATTTTTGTATCGGCTAAACTTGCCAGCATTCGAACAAATTGACGAATGACAATTCGAAAGGAAAGACGAGGAAGGTAAGGATTTTGGTTAGCTGCACTCTCACTTTATCGTTCGATCTCTTTCTCTTGGTCCCCGTTAGCAACTGTGTGGCGCAATGTTTGTATGTAAAATGGTCATTGTACATTAGATCGTACCTGCCTTGAGTTTGTAAAAGGTTTCTGCCTACATTGATTGTTTAAAGGTATATTAATGGGAAATTCGGAATTTTAAAGCCTTCGCGGGGCTTAACTTAAAATATCTGATTTTGGATTTTCGATAAATTTTCTATAAAATATCCTGAATTTTATGAGCCAGGTTTTGCAAAGAACTTAACATGTTGAAAATCGGAAGGAGGAGATGACGCCGTATTGTACATACTTCAAATAAATTTAGGTTTATCGAAATTTTTACTGGTCGAAATTAACCCATATGTTTGTTTTTATTTCGGTACTGATGGCCGGTTATTTTAATAAAGGTTATAGGGTTACGGTTGTAAGAAAAATATTTTTTCCAGTCACGGTTACGCTTTTGTTAAAGTGTTTTTAGCGGTTAAAAGTTTCGGTTTCGGTTACGGTTTTAATCTCTGGTTTCTATAGTAAATTTTCTTTGGCGAATCAGCTCTGACCTATTTTACCGTCCGCTGGCAAGGGACTGAAAAGCAGTTTGCTATCTTGGCACAAGTCTAGGCATGCGATCTGCTCGTGTCGGTGTGAATAGCATTGCGGTTTATAATCGAATTAAAGACGAATTTGGGGAGTTGTATCTTTATTTTGCCAACGCATAGAAATAAATAAAATCCAATACAAAACAAAAACCAGCTTCCGCTTACATCAACCAATCCAACCAAGTTCCATGACATTTATTGACAGCCAGCTCTGCATTGTCACCCCATGAGGGTGACACTTAAAGCTGAGTCTGAAAACTCAACTAGTCATATGCTCGACACCTCATACAGTTTGCAGCCTATTCAAGGCCTTTCATCCTCTTTCCTATTAGAGGCCCCCCAGCCGAAGGCAATTTCATTTCATGCCACTGATTGGGTTTCCAGTCGAGTAACAGGTGCGAAGTAATAAAAGTCAGTTGGGGTGAGTCTACTTGTTAAAACTTTTGTCTTTGCACCTTTGCATGATGCTTGAGTCCTTTTGTCGATTGCCTTTTAATTAGAACTAAACTGATTATGTAAATGCCAAACTTAGAAACAGGTAAAATTTGATATCGATTTTGGGTGTGAAGTTAAAGCACGTGATGAAATTTTAATAATTTCACAAACTTCCACATTTACTCGGACCACCTAAGTCAGTTTCCTGATTATATTTGTTCTGTTTGGCTGCCTTGTGATTTATGTATATTTAATAATTCAGACTTTATCACAAGAGCCAGACCAAGTTAGTTGGACCCGCCTACTGCCATTCGTACTCAAGTGACTGAACATAAAAATATTCACTCCACTTGACTGCCTGCTGCGATGATGCCAACGCCCATCTCCTCCATGCGGGAAAAGAAATATCACTTACGGACATAAAAATGCAAATTAGCAGACAGATATGCCCCAGACAGCTGCTGAACCACAAAGCAAAGTAAACAACAACAAAAATTTGGCCAAGTTCTGAATCCCTAAACTTGCTTTAGAAATCATCAGTTATGGTACATTAGAATTGTGGTCTCATAAAAATATGCGATTTCCTAGCGAAAGTGTGAACCGGAACCGCAATTTGTCTGACCAAATCAAGTAAATAATAAAAATATTTGCTGTCTACTTCAGGGCATCTTTTAAAAGTAGATTATTAGCCAAAACTTGAACTGACAAATGGTCTACAGACTGTGGCCTTGTATAATATAATAAGAATGAGCAGAAAAGTTGCTCAAAGTTCGCTTGATTTGGAGTAAGTGGTATTCGTGTGCTAGTAATTGGCAAAATTTGACCACATTATAGACACGTGCGTTTTGATTAATGCCAGTGAATACATTAGGCAAATCTTTTGAATAATTTAAATACCCAGAAACGACTTTAGTTCACAAGTATGCTTCCATGCTGGTAAAAACAAGAATTTACAAGGGCTTGTACTTGCACTTTGCTCTTTTACCACTTCTTGGATCTGAGTTGAAAGCTGAGAGACAAGGCTCGAGAGCCGGGGATCAACAGTCGGCTTTGCTCGATCGTAAAAAGGACGTATAATCAAAACTTTTATAAAAACTGTATGTGAAAGCCAGTTCAGAGCGTTTAAAGCTTGATTTGCCCAGAAGGCCCAGGCCTAAGCTACGGGAGAACAAAATGGGAGAAACGGGAGAAATAAGTAAATCAGCTGCCGTACTTGAGCTTTTCTTGTTGGAAAAAAATCTTTAAAACAACTAATAAACTCGGCCAGGCCCGACTGTAATGTACTCTAATCCTATAGTAGCAGTAAAAGCAGCGCTGGTGCAGCGCTGTTGCTGTGCTGCAGGGGCGGTCTTTCTTTTGCTCATAACTTGACTATCGCTCATTCGATCTTTATCGTTCCTTCGACGGATCGTTAAATAAACCTGCTTACTCAATATTTCACGAAGGTACAGCAAAACTATGGGAGATATGAGGTTACTTTTCCAAATGGCGAGGCGGCAAGGAGCGTGGCAAAAATTTTAAATAAACTTGATCTTCCTTGATAAACTAGATCTAATTATAGTAGTATGAATTTGGGCATTCGGGCATTCTAATTTTTTTGACCACGTCAAATATAATACAAATATAATTGAGAGAAACTCTCTCACACACTAGTCCTTACAGATAAGGACCCAGGCAGAAAAGGCCCAGGTAAGGGTGAGAAAAAGGGTAGCTTGATTTCGAGCACACAAGTGTGAAAAGTAAACACGCGAAGATTAGGAGTGCCTGTGCAAAGAGAAGTTTTAAATGCAATTTAATAAATGCTTAAAACTAATTAATTTCAATATATATTGAAAAATTAATTTCTTGGAAAGGTATTGAAAAGACAATCCCAAAACGTGCATGTGCTTTTTGACGGCTCCTCCTATAAATCAAAATTTCTCAACAATTTATTTTCCAAAACTAATTACTTCAACCCCGCCCCCGTTTAAACATAAGCTCTGATGTTGAAAGTCCTGTGGGCTTTAGAAATTACAAACCCAATTTCATAAAGACTGGACCACAAAATACGCCCTCTTTTTCCCGACCTTGGAAGTCGATTCTTTAATATTGAACGGTTATTCTTTACTTTAGATTATCACGATTGGCATTGAACCCACCCACGCAACCCATTTTACACCGTTTGGCATGGATTCCACATCGTCAAATTAATAAGCAAGCTGATTTTGAAGTCAATCGGATGAGAAATTGTTTTTCCACAGCATACTGTTTTTCGGGTATTTTCGCGCCGTGGCACAGTGGTCGGTCTTGTACGGAGTCGGCGGCGAAAAATACTTTCAGAAGAGATATGATAGTTAAACATTGGTCACAGCTTTTTAAAATTCTTATAAGTAAGAAATAATGGAAAAGTCACGCTTACACAACTCCAAAACCATTTCCTTAGCACCTACATCCACTCCTACAAAAAACAAGTAAGAAAGGCGGTCAAGCCCGACTGTAATACGCTCTATACCTTCAGTATCAGCGCTGCTGAAAACTTTCTTTTGGTCATAACTTGACTAATAGATAGCGCTACTACTTGATTTTCAAAACGGACCAATAGATGGCGCCACTACTCTGACCATTTCAAAACTGACCAATAGATGGGGCCGCTACTGCAACCAAATACAAACAGATCTTTGATGGTAACTGACTTTTGGTCATAACTTGAATATAGTTCAGCCGATCTTTATCATTCTCGCGGCAAATCGATAAATAATCTTGATAACTAAATATCTTTAGAAGGTAGAAACCATCTACCTACAAAACTGTGGGAGATATACCGCTTTTCCCTCAGTTTTGATGCTATCGAGCTGAAATTTGGCACAGAGTCTTCTTTTTACTGCACGATGCTAATATGTCGACCGGATTGCACTACTTCTTGTAGCTGCCATATAAATGTTCGGTCGAATTAAGGGTTTAAGTGAGAAAAACTTTTTTGTATTCAATATTAGCGCTCTTAAACTCGGTCATTATTAATATTATAGGTTTTTAAGCTGATCTGCGAAGTTTGGTCGAAATCGCTTACCGTTGAAGCGAACTTTTTCAAGTGTATTAAAACTTCGGCACAGACGAAGTTAGCTATGCTATCTCGTTTCCTCTATTAATTACTTGAGTCACATTAAAGCAACCACAATTTTTTTCCATTCAAACTTTAAATCCTGCCTGCTTGCCACAGCAATGGATGCTTTTTGAAACAATTTGATGAAAAGTTTTCCAGCGCTTAAAGAAAAGTAGACCCCCTTTTTGTGAAAGCTTTCCATAAAGGCCAAATCCATTAAAAGTGAAAAGTTTGCATAGCTGGTAAAATAGCAAAGTAATGTCAACACATTTTCAAAAGCTGCATAATCAAAGTGCTCATCTTGCAGCAAATTGAGTTTTCAGTTCCAAAGTGGAGAATGTTCTATATATTGAATTAAGCATACGCCGCGTAGTCGTGCAAATTTGCTGTCTGCTTGTTAATTGGATATCACCGGTGGAATATCTACTGTATATCGTGTCCTGTTAATAGCTCTGCCATTAAAGGCCTCAAAACTCATATGCATTTGTCTCACGTGTCGGAGTTTCGTTTATTGCCAATTTGATGATGGGGCACGACAAACGACAAGTTTACGCCACGTTTGGCGCTCATTAATTTCCAGCATGTAGGTTTTTAATGAAGATGCGTGCCTCTGTTACGGCGGGGAGTGGCAGGCTAAAGCATTCAGTAATAATTTATGCTAAGCCAAAAAGTTAACCCATCGTTTGTTAAATATCTTACGCCTTGGAGTGTCGTCCTTACGCCTGGTTGGGCTCATTTTTTTTTGGATTTCATTTTGCTGCTGCTGTTGGAGAAAATGTAATCAGTTGGCTTATTTCAATTATGAATAATTAGGCAGGTTTTTGAAGAGGAAAAAAATTTTGTAGACTGAGTGAGAGACTTGATATAAAATGGGTTTAATTAATTTTAAAGAGGTATAAGAGTAACATTGGTTTTTTACACAGTTTATACTTGTGTTTCTATTTCAGTTTGAAAGCAAGTTACAGTTGCAGGATTAGCTAAGTCTGGAGTTATTCTTTCTTTCTTTTTACTCGTACTCAAAATCACTGAAATTATTCCTAAAAGCAATTGACAAGCTGTATAAACATTTTGATGACTAACCAGATAACATAATTTGGTGACTTATGGACTGAGTAGATATAGGTACAAGCAGCTTAAACCAATTTCATTTGGTAACCTTCTTAGGCGAAGAAAAACAAACCAAATCCCAAGTAGAAACCAAACATAAAAGCAACCTCAAGAAACAGAAAAATGTGTCCCTAAGGACATTTAAGCCGATTGGACTTGATTCAAATTTTTCATTTTTCGCTCTCTTATTTTGTCGCAAAGAAAATTCAGTGAAGAAACGCACACACACCCATAGAAAATGACCCGTACTAATGCAAACTAATCACCGTTGACAGTAAAACGAATGAAACTCAGAGAAAATAAACTGGACACAAGCCAACTGTATGCTAGTGGCAAGCTCACTAAAGCAACTTCTTTCTGCATTCTCTATGTTCTATGTAACTACGACAAGGGCACAAGCACAGCAATGATGTTATTTTATAGTCCCTGCGTGTGAGTTTTGTTTATATTTTGCTTTTATTTTCCTTTTAGTTTAAGTTGATGCGCCAAAGTGCAAATAAAACCCAACAGATTTATTAACAAAACGAAAGGCGGTTTATGTTTCTGTTGTTTTTTGTAAAATATTTACACAGCAAAAACAAAATAAACAAGAAAACTGCAAAGGCACGTGTGAGCGAGGGAAGCTTTTGTCCAAACAACAACAAAATTTCAAAGCATGTTACCAAGCGTCCTTCTGTTGCGTTTTTATAGAAATTTTGTGGTATTCACAAAACATTTAGCTGCCACCACAAGAAAAGAAAACCACAAATTGTGATGAGTGAAAATGCTTTCAGCACAAAATTTAAGTTACGTTTTTGGTTTAAGTGAAATTTAAAAAGATTGCAGAACATAAATTTGATTTTGTGTTGAGATTTTAATGACCATTAAATAAATGAATTGAATAATTGACTATTGTCAATTGCAAAAATCTGTCCTTATTCGTTTGGCAGTTTAATATGCGTGAAATCTGAGAGATACAAGGGAATATTAAAGAATTGCCAAGCGTGACGATGCGTCGAATCACGGTGAAGAACCCAATCATTTGTTACTCTCTCGGCAAACCAAAAGCGTATGGATTTTCTTATTATGTATGCAATTATATATTTAAAACATCATCAGAGTGATGAAGTTCCTCGTCCTCATCCTTGTCGTAGGCCTCAGTCGTGCCTATTAGCTTTAAGTTACAAGGAGGGACCTTATAATCGACGTAGCATTTCATCTGTCGACGCAACCCATATCTGTAACTACACATATAGTATGTTTTATGTAATATTCTAATTTCAGTTTCACAAATATCCAACACATTATATTGCGTTGAGAGTGCTCAGCTTCATTAGATTTCTGAGTTTTGATTTATTGTAAAATTAACCTGACTAAAGACACGCTCAACTTCAGCATTAGCCCGTCCGTCTGCCCGTCTGTCTGTCCGTCCGTCTGTCTGTCTGTCCGTCTGTCTGTCCGTCTGTTTCTACGCAAACTAGTCTCGAGTCAGTTTTAAAGCTATCGAGATGAAATTTTGCACAGAGTCTTCTTTTTACTGCACGCTGCTAGTATGTCGGAACCGACCGGATCGGATGACTATATCTTATAGCTGCCATAGGAACTATCGGTCGAAAAATGGATCTTAGTGAGAGAACCTTTTTTGTCTTCAATGTTATCATGCTTAATATCGGCCATTATTAATATTATATGCTTTCAAACAGATTTGCAAATTTTGGTCAACATCGGATGACTTATAGCTGCCATAGGAACCATCGGTCGGAAAATGGGTCTTAGTGAGAAAAACTTTTTTGTTTTCAATGTTATCGTCCTTAAATTCGGCCATTATTAATATTAAATGCTTTCAAACAGATTTGTAAATTTTGGTCAAAATCGGATGACTATATCATATAGCGGTCGGAAAAAGGGTCTTAGTGAAAAAAAACTTTTTTATTTTTAAGTAAATCGTTCTTAAGGTCGGTGATTTTTAATATTAAACGCTTTGAAACTAATTTGAAAAAGTTGATCAACATCGGGTGACTATATCTTATGGTTGCCATAGTTGTCGAAAATAGTTCTTAGTAAGATATTTATAGCCTTGCAAAGGGTATTATAATTTTGCCCAGAAGTTTGCAACGCATAGAAATATTCATTTCCGACCCCGTAAACTATATATATTCTTGAGCAGGGCGAAGAACTGAGTCGATTGAACTTTGTCCGTCCGTCTGTCTGTCTGTCTGTCCGTTTGTCTGTCCGTCTGTCTGTCCGTCTGTTTCTACGCAAACTAGTCTCGAGTCAGTTTTAAAGCTATCGAGATGAAATTTTGCACAGAGTCTTCTTTTTACTGCACGCCGCTAATATGTCGGAACCGACCGGATCAGATGACTATATCTTATAGCTGCCATTGGAACCACCGGTCAAAAAATGGGTCTTAGTGAGAAAAACTTTTTTGTTCTTAATGTTAGCGTTCCCAAACATGGTCATTATTAATATTATATGCTTTCAAATAGATTTACAAACTTTGGTCGAAATCGGATGACCATATCTTATAGCTGCCATAGGACCGATCGGTCGGAAAATGGGTCTTACTGAGAAAAACTTTTTTGGTATCAATGTTAGCGTTCTCAAGCTCTTCTATAATTAATATTATATGCTTTCAAAGAGATTTGCAAATTTTGGTTAAAATCGGATGACTATATCTTTGGGCCATAGGACCGATCGGTCGGAAAATGGGTCTTAGGCCCAATTTCTCAAAAGTTGCGGTTAGGTACCGGCAGGTCAAATTTGCCGGCCGGAATTACCAGAGGTTAAGTCTTTTGGTTTTCTCAACGAGACTTACCGGCAGGTTTACCCGATAGCGATTAATTGCTATCGCTGCAAAAGTGTGACCTGACACTGTCGACGAAACAGCTGTTTGTTTTGGCTTTTTTTTTAATGCTATTGTTGTCGCTGATAATTATTTGGCAAAATAATTATATAAAATTGCTTGCGATGATGAATCAATGTGAAACACCGAAAAGACCAAGAGTGAATAACTTTTCTGCGGCTGAGTAACATTTGCTTGTAGACTTTTTGAGTCAAACAAATGCATTATGGACAACAAAAAGAGGGATGCGGATACCTGGAAGCAGAAGGCCTGGGCTTGGAGATCAGTTTACCGCCATGCCGGAGTTCATCGCCCTTGGAAAGACTTACGGGATAAGTACGAAAATTTAAAATAACGATCGCGAAAATGATTCGCAATTAAGAAGCGCGAGACTTCTGGAACTGTGGCGGCTTTCCCAGCCCCGCTGGAGTCTTGTCTATTTGCAAAAAAATTCGTGGCATGATCCCAAGCTCAGCCACAGGATTGGAAAATGCGGTTGAAAATGATGGTACCTTTTTATTTTTTATTATATAAGCTTTAAAAATATTTAATTGGCTTCTTAAATTTTAGCACAAATCAATCAGTCAGTGCCTGTTTGTGATGGCCGGTAATGCAATAGCACGGATTGCCGAATGAAGTCTGACTCAACAGAAGTCGCCCGCAATGATAAGGAAGAAGAACCTAGCATAAGAGCGCAGCGCCACCATAAGTTTGCTCTCTGACAACAATTCACGATTCCTGTTAACAATCCAAATCATAATAAATTGAATCACAACTGAAGTTAAGGTTTTACCTGTTACTTAGCGAAGATATTTGCTGTAATCCTAGCAAGAATTATTTGAATTGCTGAGTTTGTTAACCTGAATCGTTGAACAAATTTGGCATCCTCCAGATCAGTAAAATTATAAATACTCTCCCTGTACTCTCTCGCATTATTTATTCATTGCTCCGTCTTGGGTTATGTGGGTATAACCACCACCATGTTGGCCATTGTGGTAATACCGATCCTGGTGCTGGCCGTGCTTGTGGATAATATTTGTATTATGGTGCACACGTATCAGCGTTTAGATCACTATCGGTATACCACATCGCATGAGGCAATTGTTGGTGCCATTGGCCAGGTGGGCCCTTCGATTTTGTAGACGGCGGGCAGTGAGTTTGCATGCTCTTACCGCCTGAAATGGAAGCATTTCCATTGCGTGGATGTGAGAAATTTGTTTATTTATAAAGAATTTGTTTTGTCAATTGACAAAGTAAACAATACAAATTTTGAACACAGCTGTTTGTCGATCGATAAAAATATCGATAATTCTATCGCAACTTGCCGGCAGGTTAAAATTTGACCCCATCGTGAGCCAGCGGTTAACTTTGCCGCTCGGTTCTCGCCAAAGACAGCATGAGACACGCAAATTCGGCTAACCTGCCGGTAAGTTTGACTAACCGGACATTGAGAAATTGGGCCTTAGTGAAAAAAATTTTTTGTTTTCAATTTTATCGTTCTTAAACTTGGCGATTGTTAATTTGATATGTTTTCAAAAAGATTCGCGAAATTTGGTCGAAATCAGATGTTCATCTGACGGAAAATGGATTTAGTTACAAAAGTTTTTGATTTTTATCTAAGCGTTCTTAAACTCTGTCATTTCAAAAACAGCTTTTGCAAGGGTATAAAAACTTCGGCACAGACGAAGTTAGCTTGACCTTCTCGTTTTTTTGTTTTTAATGTCAGCGTCTTTAAACTCACTGATTACTAATTCTGTATGCTTTCAAATATATTCGCAAAATTTGGTCTGAATCGGATGACTGACTATATCTTAAGGCTGCCATAGAACCGATCGGTCGGAAAATCAGTCTTAGTGAGAAAAACTTTTTTGTTTTCAATTTAACCGTTCTTTAGGTCGGCGATTGTTAATTTGATATGTTTGAAATCAGATGTTTATCTGTCGGAAAATGGATTTTAGCTAGAAACATTTTTGATTTATATGTAAGCGCTCTAAAACTCTGACATTTCAGAAACAGCATTTGCAAGGGTATAAAAACTTCGGCATAGACGAAGTTAGCTTGGCCTTCTCGTTTTTAAGTTGAAGTTTAGTTAAGTGTACATTGTCATATTGTGCATTTGCAATAACTGCAGTAAACTCAAGAGGTATCAGATTCATTTTTGCAGAGATAAGCCTTAAACTCCGGATTCTGCAGCCAGACTTTACGACTTTTGACAATTTTGTCAAACGATCTGTAAACTTGGCTAGCACTTTGAGATAACCGTTTCCTGAATGTTTAAAGTGGCAATTAGGGTCGATAAATGAATGACAGAGGTGACAAGCTATCGATTTGCTTATAAGTTTTGCAATTGACTGGAAAATAAAAACAAAGCTGAAAAAAGCTGAAATCATTTGTAAAAAAGCCAGAAATCCCGCTTCCCGCTGTTTCTTAATTTTTTCCCGCAATACGGTTTTAAAAAAAGCTAGAAATGACGGGAAAAAAGCTGATTTAGCAACACTGGTTGTATTGCATTTTGTAGTGACCTACACTTTTGGGACTTGGAGAATTTTCGGTCACAATTTGTTGGCGGTCGGGCGTGGCGTATCAGTTGTATGTGTGGCTGCTGGTGCGGGAGGTTATGGGTTCGATCCCGCCTCGGACCATCTAATAGAAAAAGTTTTTTCTTTCTTTAGAAAAACGCTTTTACACACCCGAGATCACCTTCACCAGCTACTGGCGCCAGCTGTGAAGAAACTAGCCATGAAAAAGCAAATTCTCTAACTATTGCCGGATTCGGCGTTAAACTGTAGGTACCTTTCTCTTGTGCGAAAAATTATAAGCACACACGCCAAGATATTGAGAGAAGCTTGGCCCTGGCCCTCCTGGAGGTGCTGTTTGAGCCAATTTTACTTTACTGAATTTGTTGGCATGTTCATGCTTTTGCAAGAAAATACTCATAAGATAGAGGAGAGACAAAAATGCGGACAGCCGTCGCAACAACGTTGTGATATTTTGTCTAATATATTAACATAATATATATTATGTCTAATATAATTCAAATGTTATTATGATTACAATGACTGATCAGTAGGGCGTCCTTTTCTCTATACGATTTTCAGCATGTCATATTCTGCCGACTTTGGTTTTAAAAATTCAGTATATTTTATGGAAATTTAAATGGAAACCCAAAGCGTTAGGTTTTAATGGAGGTTCAAAGTTTCCAATTCCCCATTAATTTAACTTTGAACTATAAATAAAGGCAACGACTTTTTAAATAATTTTTGAAACAGTCGGTAGTGACACAGAAATCACTAGAGATTTTGGTATAAACGGTTGCATTTCCAATTTAAATTGTATATATTTATATGTGAAGTGTAAATTATATCCTGGTTGCTAGATCAGATGGTGAATTTGAGCGATTTAGAACTAACTGCTCGGTTCTTCTTGGCCTTGAACAGTCGGTTTCTATTCTCTTTACATTCGCCATCTGATCTAGTAACCGAGCTTTTTCGTGCCACTTCACAAATAAATTCAAGGAGATTAAATGGGAAATACAAGCGTTTATACGAAAATCTTTAGTGATTTCTGTGTCACCCCCGAATAATGTAAGTATTTTATTCATATTGGAACAAAGAAGGGCGCAAGTCTAATGCAATTTATATTTTTCATCATTAATATAAGAGAGAGCTTACAACAGACCCAGTTTATTGGTTTCTAAAAAAAAATCCTATCCTTGCGCCACTGTTTTCTTGACAGTCTTCCACGTATTTTGTAACTAAATCCATTTAAAAAGTGTTTGTATAACTTAAGAAAAATCATTATTTACAAATACATAAATTTATTTTTAGCATGATTTGAATAACGTTACTCCCATTTTTTTAAGACTATTGATCTTTTGCATTCGCCCGTTGTTGTTTACGATTTTTTCTGCCTACTTTTCTTCAAGTTATGCATAAACTTCAATGCTTGAATAATTTGAAAAATTGTGATCCATTTAAAGATGCTCTTTAAAAGGAGTTTTAAATGATTTTCTTTTATTGACCACTTGACTTCAAGCGAGGCAAAGACTTTTGCTTTGTCCGCTGTGACACTTTCAAAATTTAAATTGAAGTGGATTCCAAATAAAATCAACAAAATTTTAAAATGTTTAAAAGATTGGCTTGTTGAAGAAATTACGGAAAATTTGGAAAGTGTTCCGAAGAATTTGACGATACCAGTAATGAATGGATGAAGCTGTGAATTTTTATGTAAACTCTAGTATTGAAATGGAAGTCTTAACTTATCTTGCCGATAATAGCAGTTCTTTTGAATCTATACTTAAGTATAAAAATATTTGAAATATATATGGGGTTTAGTGAGCTGTTTTGATTTTAGTCAAAGTTTGCATCTGGATGGCTCAAGGTCTATGGTTGAGTATAATTTAATATAATCAACACAAATCAACAGATATTAATTACAACATTTTGGAATAGCAATTGGGAATGTCGGTACAACGATCGCAGCGGACTTGTTTTGCTGTTCACACTTCAAACAAACATACCACTTGGTGTTTAAGCTTCTTCAGGGGGCGAATAAAGACATAGGAATTCCAATGTTGTAAATTCGCAGCCCGAATTTTGGTTATGGTTTTTTGTTTGAAGGTGTTTGTTTACAAATTTGCTGAATGGATTCGTTTTCTACAAAGGGTTGCAGCGAAAACCTTAAATGTTGTATTCGCTCTGACTTAAGCTCGGTTTTAGGTTATTAATGAGAGCTATTTGGCGACATGAATTCAGTTATACCATTAAATGTCCGTGTGTCAATCAAAAAATCAAAGCAATCGCTGAATCTGCTTTATTATCTAACACCATACATATACTCGGAAATATAACAATTTTTCAAACCTTTCCTTAAAGTATTTAAAAATAGAATCTCATATCTCATTCTCTTTTATTTAAACCACAAACACTTGGGGAAAAAAAGCTTAACAAATGAATGAATACCCAGAGGTAACGCCTAAAAAAAGGGATAATGTTGCAAACATATGTGTGAGCCGACAACAAAAAGCAAACAAAAAACCAGCAAAAGCAAACAAAACAATTTGCAGCCCAAAGCTACATACTTAAAAAATGACAGCTAGCAACACAACAAAAAAAAATCGAGGGAAATTCGCCCTAAGCTGCTGTCTGTCACAGAGGAGGGAAATGAGGGGCGATAGAGAGTCAGAGAGATTCAGAGAAGGAGCTGCTAATAATATTTATGGGCGTTCATTTTAATGCCAACTGTCAACGCAAAAGTAATGTGAAACTGCCTGAAAGCGGCTTATCTTCCTACATTACGCATACGACTCATTGTCCCACACGCTGTGCAGCTTCTTCCCACAGTCTTGTTTATGTATATTGTTTATGTATATTTAATTTGCTAGAAAAATTAAGTGCACATTTATGAGGGGAGACAAAGTCAGCTAAGCAACAGCTCTTTTTTTTCTTAGTTTATGAGGTGACAACAAGTTATGTAAGTACTTAGATTGTTAAGGGACATTTGTTAAACTTTTGTTGCTTCCGGCAAGATGTGCTTAAATTAACATCTCCTGCTTCAATGTGTGTTTACTTAAGACATAAATATCAATTGTATAAGACAACCCATATATTCAATTTACTTTTCTTTTCTCAAAGGAGTCTGGGGATCAAGATCTTGCAATATAATTTGACATCAACAACCAACTTTAATTCTTAAATAACTCTACCTTAGCTTATAAACTGCTAACAGAAAACCTTTAAAAGAACCAGTCAAAATAATTGAAATTGAAATTTAAATGAGGTAGTTTTTAAACCACTTTTCTCGGGTGCCTGCAAGCAGTTAACCAAATTGTCAGCTAAAATGTTTGGGTCTTTTTAAAGTCTTTTTGGTCTGCTGCCAACAATTTATCTGACACATTTTATTAGATTTTTCTCGACCTTCAAACAAAGCAACTTGGGAAATTTCAAGTTTAATTCCAGCCGAGCGGTCATTGAAATTTTGTTGGCATTTAATTTTAATTAAAACTATTTCACTGTTGGCCTTTAAATGGTTTTCATTTGCACACAAGCAGAGAAAAAACTGCTTGATTTCATTAGAAAAAATAGCAATTTTCCTTTCTTCTTTTTTTTTAAATTTGACTATTTGCCATTTGAATTTGTTACTGCGACGACCCTGAGACAAGGCCGAGAGCTTGTTATCACATCGAGGCAAATAGACTCGGTCGAAGTGCAAATAAATTTGAATTGGAAACTTCTTCTTTAAGTCAAGAATTCAAATGAAATGGTTGTCAAGGTGGCCTAAAGACAATTTTCACACAAAAAAACGAAAAGAGAAATCCACAAAAAACATTTGATAGCCTTTCAAAAGTCAGGTTAACTTTAAGCTATGCCGAAGTTTTTGTGCACTTGGAAAAGTCTTGGTTTAGTAAATAGATGCAGAATAATTTTAAGATCAAGGAAAGTTTCTTTATCTTGTACAAAGTAGGGAAAAACTATAAATTTGTCAGGATAGCAAAACTGGGTAAAGAAAGAACAAGATCCTACGAACTACCTTAGACAAGTCAAAATGCTGCCGATATTTAGACTTTGAATCAAAGTTGAAAACTTTTGAAACTCTGCTCAAAAATATTATGAAGATTTTTTAGGTGTCAACAAAACAAAATTTGTTTTGAAATGTTCGGATCTAGGAATGCCGGAAATAGTGTCGATATATCGATATTTTTGTTAAAAAGACGATATATAATTATCAAATATTTTTCTCAGGTGATATATCGGATATTCGATCAAATATATTTTGCTGATATTTTAGTCGATATTTTTGTTGCCTTGTGCAAAAATTCTGTGATCAAGAGTGATCCAAATTTCCTCAACGCAACAAATTTCTAACTCTACTCTCAGAAAATTATTTTTCTATATTTTTTAAGAAAATCAGTTAAGAATTGAAATCGCCCTAAAGTTCAGGCTGGGATGACACATTCAATTTTTACGAACAATTGTTGTTACAATTTTATGATAATGGGGAAACGTCGTTGGTGGAGACAAAGTATTATTAAATTCGCCTCACAATATTGTTGATGAGTGACAGAAGCATTGCTGCTGCCAGCAGCGCAATAGGAAGAATTGATTCTACAGGATTCGATATTTGTAACAACTCGGTTGACATTTAATGGATTTGGTAAGCCTAGGAGATTTCCATACTGTTATTAAATATTATAATTATTTCATTGCTCAAAATGAAATCGCGAAAGTAGAAAAATATAAGTTTTCTTCGAAGAGAAGCAGACGGTATATTTGAATTAAGTATACAAGGCATATTGCATTTTGGTGATAGAAAAATTATCCGTAAGAATTCAGCCACAAACATCTTAAAGAATGAGTCCGGATCACGCCTACGCAGCCTATCCACAGGTATGGATGGCTGTCTCACTCATATTAGGTGAATCTCAATATAGTTTGCAGTTGCATGTTAGGGTCCAGCAGTCAAAGATCACTAGCACTATATAATGCCCTAGACTGGAAGAGCATAGCAAGCGATTTTTTCTGTATTCGCAAGTTGTATTGGCGCAGTTGATGGTACAACAAAAGAAATTTGTTTGAAAAAATAAATATTATGTTCTCAAATAGTTTTAGGCAAACATTTCAAAATTCGGCCAATGAAGAATGCAGAATCCACATATTCAGAATGGATGCTGTCTGCAGCTGATGTCCAGAAAAGATATATTTGTTGATTACTCTTATAATCAACTGATAATGAGTCCCAGACAAAGTAACCGTTTTTGACAGTGTCAAAAAGGCAATTAAAACGAGCTGTTACGTACATTGAGTGTGATCCTAGCATTTCAAAATACCAAAAAAATTACCCAAAATACTAGATTTGTAAAATTTTTTCGCGTTTTGGGGATTTTCTTTGATAACTTTTTAAAGTATGCGGCGAAACCGTCGGTTTCGCTCAACAATAAGTTGTGTCAAGAAATTGAATGTGTCATCCCACCTAGAAATAATTTTTATACTATTTACATTTTTTCTGAATTTTAGTAAAGTTGCCTTAAGTATATTCTCCGCAGATTTTCTTAAATGTCGAAAAATAATTTTCTGGGTTTACGTTTTGTTCATGCTAAGCATCTTTCCTCAATCCCATTAATACTAGGTGGGGTGAAAAGTAACCCCCTTGACCGCCAGACTGCGCTGCTATCGCGAAAAAAATAATGGTGCCTTATAGTCCATTTATACATATTTAGGCAGACATGCCATTTTTTCAAAGGGATTCAGCCCTTAGTTTTGTTTTGAGCAGAGCTCGCAAACAACAAGACAAAACAGAAAAAAATAATGCCGACTCAATTTGTCACTGAGCAAAACACTTTTTTTCGCTCCTCATGTGTTTTCTGTTGAGCATTTTCGGTTGATCAAAACAAACGAGACGGTCTGCCAATAACTACTGAGAGGGACACTCGTGAGCGAGCGCTCACGAAAAACTGTCTTCAAATGAGCAAAACACAAAAAGTGTCAGCAAAAAGTGTTATTTGTTTTGTTCGTCTGGTAGACGGTGGGCTTATGTACTATATGTACATAATTAAATAAATATTTTTTTTAGGCGTTAAGCAATTACAAAAACTAATATTTTCTGCATTTCATTTGATAGGTTAATAATAATAAATTTCTCCATACTCCAGATATGTACAAAGATCGTTGACTGAGACAAACACACACACACACACACACACACAGGCATCCCAGTCACAACCACGCTCACATTTGTAGAAGACACTTAGGAAGTCGGCTCTCGGCAAAACGGTCAGTGATAGATATGAGCAAAGCAGAAACAAAAAAAGCGATCTTTGGTTGTGAGTTGTGAGAATTGAAAGTGTCTGTTTGCAACCTCTTTTCGTTGTGTCTGTAAGACAGTGCCGGCCAAATGGAGAGGACAAAAAAGTGTGCTTGTGTTGGTGAGCAAGAGAGTTCTCTCCAGACTACAGCCGTTTTACTTGGAATTCAGTGTTTACCGACTCACACAATCATGAGTTCGGCTTGTGTTTGCGTAAAAACGCGACTGACTTCGGCTCGTGGTAGCTATGGCTGGCCGGCTCTGCTGTAAGAGAACAGTTTTATGGAGACACACTGATAGTGTTGACTGTTTTTTGCGAGCTCTGGTTTTGACAGCTGATTGTTCTTGACGTGTTTGGCATCATGTTGAGTATGGAAAAAAACGATTTTCATTCTCTCATAAAACATTATTTTTTGAGAGGCAAAACGGCAAAGGAAACAAAATTAAAGTTGGATAAATATTATAGGGCTAATGCTCCCGCAGATTACACCATATAATATTCGTTTCGAGAGTTTCATGAAGATGATCCTATAAATTCATGAACACACAAATTCTTTTGCAATAAATGAAATAAAATGTGCATCTTATGTCAGAATTAAGCCTGCAAGCCTGAATTATAAAACTAAATTTAATCTATATTTTGTAGTGTTTTGAACGCAGTCCGAATGAAATTTTTAAAAATCGTCAAATGATAACTTAATAGAACTGCTTCTTGTAAAATTGTGTCAAATTTTTTGAAAATATCGAAAATATATATACAAAATCGACATCGAAATGATACTTTTTCAATATCGAAAAAATCGATATAGATTTTTTAAATATCTGGCAACCCTATTCGAAACTTCAAAGGGTAAATTGTCGAAAATGGACCCGATAATGATTTGTGTTATTTAAGGATTGCCTCATGATTTGATTTCACCTCTTCCTAGTTAATATTTCTGCTTTAATCGCTGTACATCGACAGACAATCGTACTTTATTTTATTTATTAAGTTCTCTTTATTTGGAAACTTTTGGTCAAAAATAATGTACCTTAACTGAATTTGTAAGCGTATAAAAAGCAAAATGCAAAAAGTTTGCGTACTCTTAGGTTCTGCACACTTGTTTGTGGGTATGTGTGTTTGTTTGTTTGAGCTTGCCATGTTTAATCAGGCTGAAACCATCCGCAAATAGGAAAATTGCGACCAAAAAATCATAGGCTGAAAACTTTTTGACGCATTTGAAAAGTTTAACATTGCTGATGTGATACCAGACTTTGTACGAAGTGACTTTAAAATTGTTAAATTGTTTCCCAATAAGTTTTGAGAAACTTTTTTTAAATTTTGTAAAATCGTTTTTAACCATATTTAAGTTTGTTTATTGCGATATGCTTAATTTTTTTTGGAATTTCGTGAGTTAAATATTTTAGAGTTATTTAACTATTGCATCAATTTAATCAACGTATTCGGAATAATTGACAAAATTGATCATAACCATAAACTCATAACCATTATCATTTCATTTAGAGGGTCGGCATTTACATGCTACAACTTGAATCGTTCAAGTAGTTTCGATGTTTACCAAACTGAGGGCCTTTCTCAAATTATTCGATCTTCATAAGCCTTTAAGTACCTAAGTGACCAGAAAGGAAGAAGAAATGTCAGACTGCTATTATGGGTGAATGTCTTCGAGCGCTGCGTGAATAAAAAGCATATATGGTGCCACTGACTAGCTCCTCTTCCAGAAGCTGAATGAATCTTTATTTGAAATTGGTTCTCTTTCTATAAAATTTTGGCAACGCATCACAAGGACTTTCTTCGGGTTTTCTAATTTAATGATAACAGATGTGTCCCTTTTTTTAGGGTTGTATGGTCTAGTCTATTTTTGGTCGCCTCGCTTACTTGAGTCCCAAAGGCATCTGTTGTAGGACTCAAGTGCACTGTTCAAACATCTTTAAACACTGGGAATATTCAAACGGTCGTGCCTAGTGATTGCTTAGACTGCTCTTATGTTTAAAAGTCTTTAAGCAGTGGGACCATTTAAAGGGCCTTTCCTCATTATGACTAATATTGGGCCTCTTTTGACTCCTCTGACTGCTGAAGTTCATAAAGCAGTGGGAGCATTGGTCTTGTCTTTCTTCTGTATGAGTGCGAAGATGATCCCTTAGAACACATTTGTAGGTAAAAGATATTCAGCAGAGGGAACATTCGAAAGGTCGTTCGTCAGCATGAGTGCGATGTGATTGTGTAGATTGGATTTATGGCTAAAGCTCTTTGGGCATTGGGAACATTCGAAGGGTCGTTTTTGAGTTTCATACTTTTTCCATTTGCTTCTCATCTTCCGTGAAAGATTCAGGCACCCCGCATTTGAAAATCTCCTCGTCGGCCCATGTTTCCAGGTTTTATATTCAGCCAGGTGCTGTCAAGCCAGTTGGCCAAAATTCTGACGAAGGCTTTAAGTCTTTTATTCTTTACAATCTAACAGTTGCATAGCTTCTAATACTTCTTGGAAATTCCTTCTGATCAGTAACGTAGCGGGGAGGGTCGTAGTTGGTCATAACGATTAAATAAATTTACTCCACCAAATAGGAATGCGTTTCTTCTATTTACTCTTCGACCAAATTCACTACGTTGTCCGCTTTTAACAGCTTTCAAACATACTGTTTGACAGAATTTTATTAACAGAGGGTAATTTACAGAAGCAGTGTTAAATTTAAAGTCACTGACTTATGAAACTGCCCTTGCAGACATGTAAAAATACCAAAATTCATTATACACTCTAGAATAAAATATAAGAGGCTGCATCAATTTAATCTAATTTATATCAAATATTGTTTTATTTCGACTCGTAAACAACTCAATGAACCATATAAAATGGAATCATAACTTTTGATTTGACAAATAACAGCGAAGTGAGCTGTTTTATATCCTGAGAAAGAGCAGCTTCCCCTTACTTGTGATTGCCTAGCCAACAAATAGAAAAGTTCTTATTCTGTTTACACAGACAACCAGCAATTGAACCATCTTAGGATTTTGTTCAAACTTGATTTGTATCATTGTCAAATGGGGAACTTTTCTACAATAACCTCCCCCTTAGCTCTCGCTCTTTGTCATTTTGAGAAGCTAAGCCCAACAGCTTGTTGTTCATTAACATACAAATGTTGTCTGTCAACACAATTTAAGCAAACTTTAACAACAAAAGCATATTCAGCCAACTGTCTGAGTGCTATTCAATGCATGTAAAGGACCCCACAGCAAGCAAATAGTGCACTCGCAGAAAAACTGTAGTATTTATTACATTACACACACACACACACCACAAAGGAGCCTGGTCGACTGTACTGTTGTTTCAAGTATCTCCCCGTTCTGTCATCAACAGTCTTTGCATATCTTCTGTACGTGGGAAGAGGCCATCTAAAGTCAGTTTTGCTATAACCGCTTGAAAATTCCAATAGCAGGCTTACAACAAAACACGACTCCAAGTTTCACAGAAGCTTTGTGTATATGTGTGCCCCATATCGGCCCTACTGTATTTGTATTTTGCAGTGAAATCAAAGTAAGTAAGAAAAATACTTGATGCAAATATAAAATACTCATTATTAGTACGATTTTCCTAGTCCAGAAGAACATTTCGAACAGTACGAAAATCATCCCACAATCCCAAATTGCTCTTGAAACAATATTTAAAAAAACTATACAATGAAAATAGTACAAAATGTTTTTCAAGTCTTTTCAAAATATAATGGAAAATGTAAAATATGTAAACAATTTTCTGAGCTAAGGTTTATAAACTTTTTAAACTAATCCCAATGTGTTCTTAAAAAAAAGATCACAGTATTCAATCAAATAAGGCTGGAAACCTTTGGCTAATAAGATGAAGCTAAAACTACACTGAGAAAAAAAGTCAATCTAATTCTAGATTAAAAATCTCTTTTTCGAGAATCTTGCAATCTTATAAAAACAAGATTGAAAAATCTTCAAATGAGCTTAGAAATCTCAAAAACAAGATTTATCATCTCGCAACTCATCAACCATACTACAGTTTTCTGTAAAGCTTGAGTTGAAAAAATTTTATGATATACATATATAAAGATTTATTTTGTCAAAAATAAGAAAACAATTTTCGGTTGCAATACAACCCACCCCTCCTGGGACTTGAACCACGACCTCGTCTTTCTGAGACACATAGTTGAAGCTTTTGGCATGCCTTCTTAGCTCGCTTTGCCATCGGGCGTCACTTTTTAGGCGCAATTAGTAGCAGTATAAGAACTCAGCTGGCAGAAATCTCGACTCTTATTCTGCGACAGGTTGCGCCTAAAAAGTGGCGCTCTATGTCAAAGCGAGCTAAAAGGCCATGCCGTGTGTTCAGTCCCCCGAAGTACTGAGTTCAAGTCCCAGTAGCCGCGGATTAATCTTAATCCAAGATTGTTGGAGGATTGTCGAGGGCATCCCATACGCCTATAAATTGAGAATATAATCTTGAGTTAAGATTATATCGCCTCGGTCGAATTCTGACACCGTTTCGTCTTGTTTTAAGACTTGTTTTTTGAAGTGTATGTTTGATGCTTTAACAAAGCATAAACAAACTTCGCTTCTGGGGGGTTTTGGTTTGTTGACTGGAGATGTTGACCCACATTCAGGAAAAGCATTTTGTGAAAATGAAGGCCACTTGAAGTTTTGTTTTAGACCCAAATTACATTATTTGCACCATTAATTCAGTTATTATTTTAAATGGCATATGGAGCACATAAATCATTTTCAGTTTTCATCTGCCGCTCCCGCTCTTGGTCTTTTATCTTTCTGCACAATTTTACATGCTGCGCTGGCGCTTGCCAGCGAATTGATTTTCAATTTTTATGCTCGCCTAAACAGAAAATTCATCAGAGGGAGTGTTTTATTTTTTTTTTGTTTGGGTGGGAAACTGTCAACTTTACTCCATATATCTCCTTGCTTTACTCTTCTCTTTAAGCTAATGCAAATATTCATATAATTTGCATATATATTCGTTTATAAATTTGTTTATCAAAAGGCTCTGGAAAATTGGCAGACATTGTGTGCGTGAAAAAATGAAAACGGAACCACAAATTATATTTGACAAGTGTTTAAAAATCTTAAAGAAACATCTTGCTTATGTGCGTACATTTTCAAATGAATGCAATTTATTCTGTGTTAAGTTAATTCAAAATCGTTTCTCAATTTCATTACATCTAATCTGGCTGAATACTTTATCTTTTCTCTAGGCAACAGCGAAAGATATTCAGAGCTAATACAAATAAAATATGGCTGAACTGCCCAAAGAACCAAGCAGAGCTTCATTTAATCTCATGTGTTCTTCTTGTTTTCGTTTCCGAATGTGAACGGCCCAATTTGTGAATCTGTTTTTTACCTCAGAGAAATAAGTATATGTGCATAAATGATTTTTTCTGATTTTTCTATAATAGCCACTGTACATTTGTTGTTGGTATACAAAAGTGTGTGCTTGTATTCTAGTTTTGGATGCCTATTCAAAATTCTTCTTTGGTCACCATTCTTAGTACCGTTATCATGAACTTTGTTTAGTGTGATCGAAATTACTTAGGAAATAAGTATATGTGCGTGCTAAGTTTGATGTGAAATTGGCGGTAAGCGCCCGTTAACCCGATAAAACAATTATTTTAATAGTGGTTTTTATACTAGCATTCCACGTGGAGTGCATTTGTCAGTTAAAGAGCGTGGGCACAAAAGCTGCTGATATATGTAGAAGCACGATTTCAAGCTTTTTGAAAAACCTCGATTATTATGGAAAGATCAAACGCAGTGGCAAATCAAGACATTTCTTGTAACGAGATAAAGTGTAATTTAGATCTTAGTGTAACGAAGACGTTTTCATCAAGTTTTTATTGAAAACAATAACCCTTTATATACTTCCCAAGTACATGTACCAAAACTACTTCCATCTCACCTGAAAGCTCGTGTGACATTTGCTGAAAGATGTACATTTTTATCAATTGAGTTCCACAATGTGGTTTTGTTCGATGAAAAAAAGTTAAATTAAGACGGTCCAGATGCCTGCTAAAAATATTGGCGCGATATACGGCAACCACGGCAATCCCGGCATAAGCGGAAAACGGTGGCAGATCCCTAATGATTTGGTCTTCATTTGGTCAGATGTATGTACAGTTGTTGGAAAGTGAACTTGTTCAATTTTAATATTTGAGAGGATTATTGGATTTTCAACAAGAAAAGGCCACAATTCGCAGAATAGGCTTCTCTTTCATCCAGAAACATTCCGGTTTTGGATTGGCCATAAAACTCTGAAGAATCCAGTCTGCCAGAGTTTTTAGGAATGGTCGAAAGTTTGAGCCACTCAAGCAACTTTAGCACGTTTCTGTTACAGAGTGGGACCAAATCAGCAATTTAACTCTGCAAAAATGGGTGGATTTTTGCTTGATCGCCTTAATAAGGTTATAACGACAAAAGGAAGCACATTAACTACTAAATTACAAAGTGTAAACATAAGAATAATAAAGCAGACAAATTGAAAATGCAGATATACTTATTTCCTAAATAAGTATTTAAGTTAATATATTTCCAAGCTTAAACAAATTGAAATGTTATTATTTTTGTCTTCTATTTATTATTTGTTATTAATAAATGAAAACGCATTCTATTCCGTCGTAAAAACATAATCTTAAAAACATCTAACCACATTTGATTGGAACTCCTGAATATGAAATTTTTAAGGTCATGGTTTCACCCCACTATCTGATGCTTGTTGTTGTATAGTATGCGTAAAAAAATACAAGTAAAAATGTCGAGTTTTATCGGAACCGAATAGGCTTTAATGTTTTTGTGAATAACTCATACGCAGTGTTGCCTATTGTCACATAAATGTTTCATTTATAGTTAGTCGGAAAATTTAAATTTAAATTTAGTCAAAACTATTTCGAATTCCAAAACCACGAATTCAGCACTATGTTTATTTGCTGTATTTATTTTTTTCTTTATGTATGCGATATCAACTAGCCAATCCGCTATTTATCTCCTATTCTTGATCAGCATCAACAGCCGAGCCTTATGGAACGCGTGCTATCAAAAATTGGGCTCAATAAACTGACCAAAAGAACAGCTGTCTCTTCTGCCATATTTCCACAAATGTAGTTGCCTTTTTGAATTTCAAAAGATGACAGCAATTGAAATGAACTAATAACTTCATTGTAAAAATTTGTATTTGGTGAACGTGTCGTATGATTAGTTTTTTTCAAAACCAAAAGGCCCTGTCTCGCCCATTTAAAATTCAAATAAAATATTTTGATTTTCCCAATTATTAATTATACAACAAACATTAGCTTTGGGAAAGCCGAGATCTACTTTTTTCAATTTTGCCGTTTCCGAGGTCCGATCTAATGCACATACATATACTTATTTCACTGAGGTATTGCAGAGTGCAACCAATTTAAAAACTTTAAAGTGTTTCGAGTAGGGTTGCCGGATAATAAAAAATTATTTATATCTATCGGGGGTGACACAGAAATCACTAATGATTTTCGTATAAACGCTGGTATTTCAAATTGAAACTGCTTTAATTTTTATGTGAAGTGACACAAAACAGCTCAGTTACTAGATCAGATGTCGAAAGTAAAGCGAATTGAAACCGACTGCTCAAAGCCAAGTAGAATTGAGCAGTTGGTTGCAAATCGCTCAAATTCACCATCTGATCTAGCAACCGAAGATATACTTTTCACTTTACCTCTGAAGTTGTACAATTGAAATTGGAAATGCAAACGTTTATACCCAAATCTCTAGAGATTTCTGTGTCACCCCTGTATATTTTTTTTTGGATACTGAAAAAGCATAATTTCGATATACATATTTTGTTGTACAAAAATCGATACTATTAATATTTTCTATATTTGAAATAAAAATAGACCCATATCCACAATACGCAGGTCAAAAGAGGTAATTAAGGTGCCATTTAAAGTTAAAGTTTATTTATTTCACTCCCAGCAACAAGTACATTGGCACTTAGGGCCGTTTTCTCATGTACCTGTTTTTGCTCAAATCGAAATTCACCTAGATTTTGCAGCTAGGTGGTTTTTGTGCAATTGGTTGTCTCATGTAGGTTGATTATCAATTTGGGCATTTGCGCCACGGTCACACCGGCAGGACTGCCGCCTCTGCACTCACCTCTGCACTCGCCCGTTTATTGCTATGTCTATTGGGCGCCAATTTTAAAAAATGAAGCAAGCATTTCGCAGAGGAGGACAAGGATCTTCATTCGGAAAAACTTGTTACTATGATGGGAAATTAAGCAACAGGTCTAAAGCTAAGTCCACACAGGCAAATAAGTTGAACTAATTCTGATGAAAATTTATCTATATAGGCCAAATTGCGAAATTTTCCAGATATATTTGATCAAATTATTTGCGTTCGAAACCATAGTTTTAGTTTTAAATCCTGTAAAATCTTCAATCATGACTGTTTTAATCATAATTTTGCCAAATTTTTTACCTGTGTGAACTTAGCTTAAGCAATTAACTACAGGAATTAGTATGCGCATCTGTCTCTTCAGCAATGTCTGCAGGTCACATCCAAAATTTTAAATTTTTGGTTTACTTATTAATAATTCAGACTGTTTTTAGCAGCAGCTGGTTTTAGTTTTCATATATTTTTTAGAGTGACCATATGAACGCAAACATAAAAATACATAAATTGCATTAACATGTACATGGTTTTAAAATCAATGAGGATGAAGTTCATGGCTACGAAATCCACTTTGATGAACATGAGCAAAGCAAATGCAGTAAATCCACCTAGATTTGCAAAAACAGCAACATGAGAAAACGGCCCTTTGAATTTAACGCGATAGTCACAGTTTTTTCTATCTCAACATTCATTCAACTTAAATTATTACAATTATTAATTTTAAAAACTAACAGACATAGAACTTATTTATATGAAAGAATTCGGTAAAATTATTGTATTATTATTCTAATTCCCTATCTTGCATGATTTCCCTAACCTTCATCTTGAATTGATTAACTCTTCCAATTGTTTTGATACCATGAGGTAGATCCATAGGCTAATAGCATTCATCAGAAACCTCTCTCAGAGCTTCCATCTCGGGCATATTAAATTGCAGTTCTTAACATATTGAAAAGGTAAGATGGTTCTTTGGTTATAATTATCTTATGAATGAAAGTCAGAGTTCTGTGGTTAATCCACGATTTGATATGTGTGATAGGTGGTCGAATCGTCTACTGTTAAATACATAACTAGCTTTTGATTTAAGTGAAACATTAATCTCTGAGAATCTCTGTAATCGCAATGGCCAAAAACTTATACTCCGTAGAAAAGTGTAGGTACAAAAATATGTTTTGCTATTTTCATTTTGAAATTGCGAGCTGTAGCAACAGTGCCATTAATTACAACTTTTGGCAATTGGCTTGTGTCAAGGTTCTTCTTATTATGCCTATGCACTTGGTTTTAGCCGGGTTACGCCCTAATCCGTTCTCTTTAGCCCAAGTGTCGATTTTAGCAAGCACATTATTGGTTACACATACACATTCATTAATATTTATAAGGGGCCTACTAACAAAGATCAGAACTTTTTTAATAAACTGCATGCTGAATGCTCTCGAAATTATAGGGTCGGAGCTTCGGGCACCAAAAAAAAAGAGGTTGAATATATTTGTATCTTCTTCTTCTCGTTTCGATCCGGTGTAGGACATAGGGCATCAACCACTCCTCGCTTCCAACAAACTCTGTTGTTAGCCGTCGTTCTTCTCAACTTTTCCCGATTCTTTCCGCTTCTCTCCCGACAGTCCTTGTCCTCCTTCTTTGGGTCTGTCGTCTGTCCGACCTACTCCGCACAACGTTTTTCATTCCATAGCCTTTATAGCAATGTTGCTTGCAGTTTTTCAAACACCATTTTATTCTGCGTATAATGTTGTTGACAATAAGAGAACTGCAACGGTGCATCGCAATTTTTGCCACCTCAAAATACCATTATTAAATAAGTGAGTCGTTCTTATTTGTAATAGCATACTGAATATAATGCATATACGCATCTATGAAGGGCAAAACCCATAATTACAATTAATATTTGAACAATTTGATACATCATTTTCAAAATCGCCATGACGGCAGTAGCTGACGACAGTGTGAAAGTTAAAGATTAGTTTTATTAGCCGCCACAGAAAAGTAACAAATAACTTTCTATACAGAATTTCATAAAACTTTTGTTTTTTAAATATGGCTAAAATGCTTTTTAGGTTTTCATATTATATTTAACACCAACTTTTCACAAACTAACTAAAAATCTCTTCCTAAGCTTGAATAATTTTTTGTTTTAACATAAAATCCCCACTTACATTAAGGACTTGCCACAGCTGCCCTTTTAGGGCGGTAAACATTGCAAAATATTTAAACACACACACGCTTTCACTCGCTTTCACTCACCCTCTGCAACTTTCTCCCCTTAAAGATTCTTGTTCATAATTGACATGAAATGGGTTTGCACAGGCGTTGCCTCAATAGTGAATTGGGTGGCCAGAAAGTAATCACTTTCGTTTCCGTGAACGGTTCTGTGGTGCGCCAAAGCCATTGCGGTGAAAATTTAAAGTGGCTTTCTGTGGTGGCATCGATTCGGGCTTAAATGAATAATAATTATGATAAATTGCAATTGTTCTCATTTTAAAAAGTTCTGCAATCAGCTTAAATGAAAACTTAGAAACTACCGAAAAAGTTTAAATATAAAACTAAGCAGCAACTTCTGCACTCATCAGATAAAAGATAAGTAAGTCACTATTTTTTTTTTTAGCTCAGAAACGAATGCTGGCTAACAGAGAATTACCCAAACTTTTTACCAGCATTTTCGCTTAGTCATTATTTATGTTGACTAACGGTTAGCGTTGCAGCTGAGTCTCAGGTGCTGGCAAGGATAATGACAAAGTTGGCTTTTGTTTCAAGTCCGCTTGTAGTTGCTGTGTAAGTGGGAGGACGGGGTGGGAGGACGAATAAGATTGGATATTATTTTTGTTGTCAGTGCAGATGTTGCAGTCACCAATGCGTGGAAAAGTATGCTGACATGCTGAAAGATTGAAACACAAGGCGTATGATTGATGAGAGTGGGGAATCAAATAAAGCTAAGAGTAGCTTATTTAAAAAGAACTTAAAAAATCCCTAAAACTAAGTACAAAACCCAGTTATCTTTTGCACAAACAGCCATTTCATTCAACTTTAATTTAACCTTCAATGAAACACTTAACCTTTCCTCCCTTCTAATCTCTAACCATAATAATAATAAAAACAATAATAACAATAATTAAAGCTGCATCATCGTTAAGCCAAATTGATTTCCTATTACAGACAGTTCAAGCACCTTTGGGGGTCGTGCAGGGGGGGAGGGAGGCTTGTGTCTGGGGGAGCCAATTGAAACATCTTTTCCATCTTTTCCTCTAATTCCAAGTATTCCACACTGTGTGGCTTGAGTTAGATTGGGGAATTCTAATTGTGTGCATACATTCCTTTGACCTTTTGATTTGATGATTTTCCATTTATTGTGGCTGTAATTAATTTCCCACCCAAAATGCAGTCAAGCGAACACAATTTGTCAGCTTGACCGAATCCCATTTTCAATTGTTGTAGCCTTAACAATATTTCGCAATTAAACCCTTTGGGGACCCAAAAAACCGAAAACAAAAGATGTCTGTTTTTAGCTGAATACAAAGTAAGTGCGAGGAATATGTGTGGCAGGCATGTCAAGTAGACATGCCAGGCCCATACCAATTAGCAAGGCCAACTGTCAGTTGGGGTTGACTCGGCGGCACGTGCATCTGATGGGGAAAAACTTTTGGTCAAGACATAAATCTTCAGTTGGGCGTCAGCAACAGGCGTGGGTTAGACACGGGACAACCGCAGAACACTAAGAAATTCAAACGATTTGACCGAAGGCTTTTAAAGCAGTGCGGACTGAAGTTGACCCTTTGTGTGAAAATTAACGAAAAGAAAAACTGTGCTTGGTAAAGTTCTCTGAGGAGTCAACCACAAAAAATTACCAAATATATTCTGTAAATTAACTTATATATGATTTTGTCAAGAAACTTTTAATGTCATTAGTTTGGATGCATAAATCAAAACTTAAAATAAATTTTAAAAAAATGTCATTCAATTGAATTCAAACTAGCAAGTCTTATACGTTATTTTGAACCAGTAACTCACAATTCCACAATCCAGCTGTTACTAGGACGTTCTATCTACTGTAGACTTTGCCCAACGATTGCAGTTCAACAACTGCCTTCTTATTTCAGCATTGCTTATTTTTAATATTATTAAATATTTTCGCTTACCTTTACAAGTCAATTAAATTTGACATGGCTGGGGCTGAGTGTTAATCAGGGTCAAGCATCCCCCAACACACACATCGACCACCACATACGCACACAAACATAACACTTTGGGCTTAAGAATACTGGTGTAGCAGAAGCATTCAGCCCATTTAAAAAGCTTTTTACATGACTGCGCACAAAAGCGAGCTACATACAATACATATTATACCCTAGCAAAAGGTATAATTAAATTGTTCTGTTGTTTGAAATTCATAGAAGATTTTTAATATATAGAAGGAGGGTAACGACTGGACCAAAATATACTTCCTTCTGTGGTTTTGTTCGTAATTGTTACGCAAAGGTTTGGAAAAGAGAAATTCCTAACTGGTGGCGCACATTTCATTTTTCAGTAGGAATTCAAACCGTATCGTATTTCTGTTCCGGTTCCGGTTCTAAAACGCACCAAAACCTATTTTTCATAACATAATAATTACATACATACATAATAATTACATATAAAGGTTCTACACTTATTAACCCTTACACACTATTTAAACACAGTTTTCTATTTACAATGTATCTTTTCTTTGTCTCTCTCTCTGTCTGTCTTTCATTTTATTTATAGAGCTGCGTTCTACTCTCGGTTTCGTCATCTTCCATTCTCTATATAGTGTGACCATCGTTCGATTTCTTACCTATACCCTTACACTTAAATATCGATACATTTAAACATCTAGGAGGGCATTTTCAAATAATTCCAGACTAATAATTTTAAAACGTTTTAAACTTGGGAAAATTGATCATGATTGATGCCATTAAACAGTTTTGAGAAAATACTGAACTATTTGTACTGTCCAGCTTCTAAAGTATTTGTGCATCTTTACTAATTAAGTTTAACTTGAACAGAAACGAAAGTACTTTTCTGTTCCAAGCGTAGTATTAGCATGACTTTAAAATAAGGGTCTAATAATATAGGATGCAATATTTTCAAATATTTCGAAATTGTATAAGATTAAGATTAGTTGTGTAAATTTTTATACTTTGTACCGAAGGTACATAGAGTATATTAATTTTGTGCAAAAGTATGTAACAGGGAGAAGGAATCATTTCCGACCCTACCATGTCCGTCTGTCTGTCCGTCTGTATGAATGCACAGATCTCAGAGATGGTAAGAGATAGAGGTTTAACATGTATGGGATATACATTTCTTATACTCGCAGGCAGATCAAGTTTATTTTCAATTTTTGCCACGCCCCCTCCCGCCTCCGCAATTTGGAAAAAACGTCATATCCCCTACAGTTTTGATGATAGATGGTTCGTACCTTCTAAAGATATCCAGTAATCAAAAACATTTATCGTTTTGCTGAAAAAATGATAAAGATCGGATGAACGATACTCAAGTTATGAGCAAAAAACGGCCAGTTAACACCCACAACCCCTCCACCTATAACCACAACATTCCGTTCCAGAGAGGTAATCTTAGTGAGAGAGAGAAACTAGAGCGCACCGCGCTCTCTCACTAAGAGTGCGTCTCTTGACTCGTGAGAGTATGTTATAGTTACAAGTTAACCCTTGTGTATAGCTTTGAAGTATCGAGTTTGGTAATTTCCCTATTCAAAACTGGTACGGAAAAAGTTTGGACGAGTTCAAATGCAAATAGCTATTTCCCGCCAATTCTATCGTGTATTTAAAACGCTCTCATAAGAAACTTATCCACACAATTCATAGGATCCTGGCGACGACGGGGTATACAGCTAGTTCTCAGTATATTTAAAATTTAATTTAGGTAAGTTAGTTTTCCAGATCAGCTTAACTTAGTCCAGATCAGGAAATCAAACCAGAACCCAAGCCATTTACTTAAAGTATCCGACTAAAACTTTGAACCAGATAATAACCGGAACAGATATTTTGAATTTTCGAGTCCCCGTATTCGAAAGCCTGACAAGAAAAACCTTTATACTCAGCGTGAAGTTTATTTATTTAATTTACTTTCTATGTAACTAATTCTGTCAACAAAAAAAGCAAGTCTTTGTATTTAAGGGATGTTTAATCTTAAAGTATATTCCAAATTTTCTATCTTGGATCAATTAAGCCATATTTGACGTTGAGGTGAATCCATCGCATTTTCTAAGATGGCACCATACACCATCTACATTTTTATAGCTAAGGAGGATAGGAAAGTGTGTATCAATTGCATATTTTTTTCTGTGCAAGAGTAATTGATTCAATATTGGTTCACTAGAGCCATTCTCGAAAATATCAACACACAAACAAACATTTTATTATTAACTTTTACTTTTAAAATAACTATGATTTTAATTTTTCATTAAAATTTATTAAGAAAAACGTAAGACTTTTAATGATTCTGAGTCTAGACGAAATCAGTAAGTGTATTTTAAATTTGCCATAGACAAATTGAACTTTGCCCTCTCGTTTTTATTCATTTTGATTTCTGCAGCAGCTAATGAACTTGTATGTGTGTGTGTGTAAACAATCTGTCATGGAAATTAATATTATTTTTAATTAAATGTGCTAAAGGCAAAACTCAAGTTCAAAGTGTGCACGTGACTTGGCAGAACAATTTACCAGCCACACGCACACACACTCACGCATCATCAAGGGACAACAGTTAAAAAGCAATTGAAATGCTCTACAAAATCTCCAAAGAGCAGTCTGACATTGCATTGACCTTTTGACCAAAACGAGAAAATAAAATTGTTAGAATCAATAATTAAATAGAAAAATACTAACAAAACCGAAAGCAAACACAATATAGCGTGTGTAGACTCTAAGGACTTGAATGCAGAATCAACAGCAACAGCTCCAATAGCTCCATGGACAATCGACAAATGGCAGGCGCAGAATATGAGCGAACAGAAAGTGCGAAACAATTGCGTGTTCAAAAAAAAAATTGAGCAATGAGGCAGTAAATGAAAAGATAAATGGCCCAAACCGATAGACCATGGGGAATAGGAAAACTTTTGCCGGCTTAGATGATTTGGTGGTGTGAAGGTGGCCTCAATTAAATTTTTTTCATTCATGTTTGCTTATTATGAGGTTTTTTGTTTAATTAAAGTAAACAAGTAAATCTTCAGCCAGAGAGTTTGCTATGGACACAATTTATTTCACTTAGGCTAGGTCTACACTGTTCAACGTATAAGGCATGATAAGCTAGTTATGTAGTTATGTTTTTAATGTGTATAACTTATTGAATTCATAGTCGCAACATATTGTTTTATGAATTTTAATAATACAAGAAATATTTTTCGTTATATTTGACTTAACACTATGATATTTAGTAACACTTTTACTATTCAGAGAATCTAAATGAGTGTAAAAATTGGAAGATATATGGCCTTTAAAGTATGCGAACTTTATTTTATTTCATAATTATTTTTTTGGACCAGTTAATTCAAAGTCAAATATCGCAGCTACAATGTTATCAACACTGTTCAATTGATTGATTGCTTGCTGGAGCGTTTAAAGACATTCAAAATAAATTGGTGTTAATGCAAATATTTAAAAAGTATTATCCTAAATTATTAATATTAATAAGCATAGTATTCTTTGAAGCTCATTTATCATGAAATTCTTGTTTGCGTAACAGTAGATAAAACTGATGCAGATAATTGAGGTTCGGCCTTAAATACTAGTTGCACAACTACAAAATTTTCTAGTATATTCCATTATAACCAACAATTTTACAAATTTTTTTTGCTCACTGATTACTCATTCTTATTACTTGGTAATATCTTGTGTAAGTAAAGTAAAATTGGCTCAAACAGCACCTCCAGGAGGGCCAGGGCCAAGCTTCTCTCAATCTCTTGGCGTGTGTGCTTATAATTTTTCGCACAAGAGAAAGGGACCTACAGTTTAACGCCGAATCCGAACGGCAATAGTTAGAGAATTTTGCTTTTTCATGGCTAGTTACTTCACAGCTGGCGCCAGCAGCTGGTGAAGGTGATCGGGTGTGTAAAAGCTTTTTTTCTAAAGAAAGAAAAAACTTTTTCTATTAGATGGTCCGAGACGGGATCGAACCCACAACCTCCCGCACCAGCAGCCACACATACAACTGATACGCCACGCCCGACCAATATCTTGTGTGCTGCTCGGAAAATTATCCTTTCATCAGAACCCCATCAGGACCGTTTTCAGGGTTAGAAGTAATGTAATCTGCAAAGCGCCGAATTGCGAATTGGACCCCGCTGCATTAAAATTACTCTTAGTTTATTGACAACTTGAAAATTTTCTTAAAACTTTGAAAAATAAACTATTTCTAGTGCTGCTAAATGATAATTTTAAAGTATATGTACTTTATTTCTATGAAGAAGATAAAATAATTTTTCTAATCTCCAAAAAGAAACTATTTATTTTTCCCCAGAATAAGCTTTTACCACAGATGAGAATTTTTCCTATTTTTAAGGCCTCTACGGACTTGCGATGTGAGTAATTTAGCTTACTTTGTCAAAAAAATTACTATTGAGGGTAATTTCTGACCCTATAAAGTATATATTCTTGATCAGCATCAACAGCCGAGTCGATATAGTCATGTCTGTCTGGCCGTCCCTATGAACAAAGAGATCTCAGAGATGGTAGTAGATAGAGGTTTGACAAGTATAAGAGACATATATTTCTTATACTTGCAGGCAGATCAACTTTATTTTCCATTCTTGCAACGCATCCGGACGCCCCTGCAATTTAGCGTTTCTATTGGTCATCTATTGGTCAGTTTTGAAAATTCCTCTTTGTTCAATGCAAGAAGAGTCGCCATCTATTGTGCAGCAGCGCTACTTTCACCAGCTACTCCAGGTACAGAGTATAGTACAGTCGGGCTTGACCGACTGTCTTACTTGTTTTGTATTGTTGATATTTTATATAAAATAAGTGAAAAGTGCATATGAAAAGTGCATTATAATTTTGCAACGCATAGAAGAAATCATCTCCGACCACATAAAGTACATACATATTTTCTTGATCAGCAAGACGAGCAGAGTCGATTAAGCATTGTCCTTCCGTCTGTCCGTCTGTCTTTTTCTACGCGAACTAGTCCCTCAGTTTTGAAGCTATCGAGCTGAAATTTTGCACAGTCTTCTTTTGGCTGCACGCTGCTAATATATCGAAACCGCCCGGATCTGATGACTACTTATTGTAGCTGCCATAGAAACAATCGGTCGGAAAATGGGTTTTAGTGAGAAAAACCTTTTTTGTTTTCAGTGTAAACGTTCTTTGCTTTCTCGTTTTAATAAACAAGTGCAACTATAATTAATCTTTGAAGTTAGTTTTACATTCTCGTTTTTTATAATTTAACTTCGATTGATCGCTGATGGCTTAAAAGTATAAGAAGGGAGACGTATCATTGAATGGCCTCAATGTTAGTTCAACTATTCAAAGTTTTACGAAGACCACAGCCTATTTTAATAGACTCACCAAAAGTGCTGTTAAGCGTAACATTAATCGTTAAGCGTAAAATTAATTCTAATCTGCAAACATGCAAAGTGTTGAGTGTGGTAAAATCGTTACTTCTGCTTCTTCCCTCAATTTTTGTTAAAGACTTCTCTTCGTTACTTCGCTTGCCCGTAGAAGCCTTTCGAAATAAGCTCTTTCTTATCCCTCTGAAGAGTCCATTTGCTACTCCCTGAAGGAAACTTTTTCTTATCGCGCAGAAGTACTATTATTTTCTTAATCCACAGAACCAGCATTTAATCTGAACAGGAGCAGTTACCAAAAAAAATTGTTCTTCCGAAACTTTAAACATAGAGGCAAGGTCAGCTGATGAAAAGTTCGGGTGCCCTCTGTGATACCTTACCACACAGCCTGTTATCCTTAACGTAATTTGTTGGATATTGAATAACAACCAATCTGAATTCGAGGTGGCTTGATAGATATTTGTCAGTTTGGAATCTATCTTGCGCCTTTTAAAAGGAATAGATCTGTTGCAGTTGAGATGCTGCCTTATTTTGGTATTCTTAAATCTACTGCAATTTTGCTTTGCCTAAATTCATTTACATAAGGATAAAAAAATACTTTTCCATCTGAGTAAAGGGTATTCTGAAGTCGGGCACATAAAATAGGTCTCAATGCTGCTCTAGTACAACACCCAGCGATTTGATGCCTGTCTTCAATCAGAACGAAACAATGTTAGTTCCTCTCTTTCCCCTGCAAAGCCATATTATCTTGAGTACCAATATGTTCTATGTTGTGCTGCATTTTGACACGAAAACTCGTTAAAAGGGAGAGTTTTTAGAAGTTTTTTTATTTCCATTTTTTTTTTTCTTCAGAATTTGCATTTCAGATTTTTGTGTTATACAAATTTCATAATGTTTATAAATATATAGCATCTACAATATACAAAAAAGGAACAATTTATGAATGCCGCTGCGTTGTTAAATGGGCAACTCATAAGCTAGATTTTGGTTTGTTTTTTTATTATAATAAATGTAAATCGATTTTTGTTTTTTTTTTTATATTCGTGCACTTAAAAATAAAGACATGAGCAAATTATAAGGAGAGTTCTATATTTTTTTTTATTATTTTTTGCGGGAAGTACGCACTTCGTTGGCAAAATGTGTCAGCCTCGCGTGGATGTTGAACGAGACTTGCAGTTGTGAAAAAATTCAAACGTTGTAGAGGATATTGTGACTACTGTTTGCTACATTAACTCGTTTCCAGTTCTTATGTTAATGGAAAACCAAGCTAGGTCGTTGTTGTGGGGGGCCCCATTGATGCATTCGTTGTTCTGGTTGTTGTTGTTACGTAGTTCGTTTTTCGTTCGTTTACAAAATTGAGCGGTGAGCTGTGAATAGATCAAATTATAAGTAATATCAATAACAACACGATGGGCTTAAGTCTGTAGAAACACATGTAAGAATAATCCGATTAGGGCATAAGGCGTGCAAAGTGTATTGAATATGCCACTACAGGGTTAAATACAATTTTGTTTTCGAATATTTTGAGGTTAACTAAACTACTTGGTTCGAATACTAGAGATACTCAGGGTACTACGGGATACCGTTTTGGTCACTACAAGTCATATGTGTAGTTTGCATGAACAAATTTTGGTTCTTTTTCTATATTTTTCGCATGCTTCGGTTTCAGCTATTTTTTGTTTTCTTACCAATTTGTTTTGCTTTACTTTTCGTTACATGTAATTTATGTAAAATTAAGTACAAAAAAATTACAGAAGTGCTATATGATGATATAGCGTCGCTTGTTATTAGAGCTAACGATTTTTGATTTTAGAAAATGTTTTTTTTTTCTTTTTTTAAATTTTTTAATAAAACTCGTCTGCCTCAGCTGTACGGGGCAATTAAATGAGAAATAAAATAAAAATAATAAGGTTAAATTATGTTGAAAATATGTAAAACTAAAGGGATTTTAAAAATAAATTCACAAATTTAGAAAATTATTTTTGAAGATGCAATTGGGATTTTGGAAATATTTACAAAATGTACAAATATTAAGGTCTTACCAAGGTTATTATAGCCAATTATAAACGCACAAGAACTATTCAAAACAAATTTTGTTTCCTCAATTGATAAGACCCAACTAGGATAAATCATTTACGCTATGCAACAAGATTATTTGGTTGAACGGGTCTCTCCAAACTTTTCTCTGTCTCTAAAATATTTTACATTTGATTAAATCATAAACGTTAGCCTGTGCACTCTGTGTAATAAAGATTTAGCGGTAATCATGCAATAAAATGTCTCGCACATACATGTTGTGAAGATCGCGGCACAAAATTGACAGGCCAGTTCTGGTTCCTGAGTTCGATCAATCGGAATTCGTAAAAGTTTTGATTTGCAAGAATCGACTCGAAAAATCGGGTTAAACCAGCCAGCTTACGGCGGAGAAGGCTCTAATACATATGAAGAAAATAATTTGTTTTTGTTTTTCGAAATACAGCTGCGTGTTTTTTCAAACTAGATCATTTGTCGCCAGCAACAAAATCGCAAATTACATGCAATATTAATATTGCTTCAGTTTAGCCACAAGTTAAACAAGAATTAGGTTATAGTACAACAAGGTAAAAAATTGAGTTCTAATACCGATATACTTAATCGGTGGGAAGAAAATTCCCAGAACTGAATGAATTATCAAAAGTAATAGCAGTTTCTTGTACACAAGTAAGTGTGTGGTGTAAAATTTATAATGAATCCATTAAGAAACAAATTATAACAATTATTAAGAAGCAATTATGATTCTAAGACCAAATCATATGTAATTTTTAACCGGTTTGAAACCGTAACGATTATTTTCTAACCGAATCGCAACAGGACGGAAACATAAACAGATAATCGAAACCGTAACCGAAACAATTTGATTTTAATGACCGTAACACTAGCCGAAACCGATATTAATTTCGGTTCTTAACGGCTCTGTAACGGTGCAGTGTCCTTCATCAAAATACCACCAAATGTGAAACGGTCACTCTGCGCTGATTTGCTTGCATTTGAATTTTGATAATTGTGGAATGCAGAAGTCAAGGGCAATGCAAAATCTTACAGTTAGTTTCAAATTAAGCCAATCGATTGATTTTGTCGTACTTTTGCTGTTGACATTTCCGAGAGGTAGGTGTCGGAAAAATGACAAACTATTTTTTTTGCTTTTGAGCACCGGAATTATATCAGCTGATTCAGCCTGTCAAGTAAGTGCCTGTGCCTGTCAAGTGTCAAGTTGTCTGAGTTCGGCGGAGCGTAAGAGGGAGTTGACACCCGTCGGAATCAAAAATGGATTGGTTGAAGAACATAGAACATAGAATTTTAAAGGCTTATATCAAGTATGTTTGGTTCTTATTTTAGTATCGATATTTTTTTCAGTATTGCAAAAGTATCATTTCGATATTGATATTGTATTGAACAAAACATCGATTTGATGACAAAATATAGATTAAGGAACGATTTCTCTTTTTTCCAGATTGCTGCTAAAGCACACATATATGTGTCAGATAAACTATGTATTTATTTCTGAGAGATAGCTCTAAGCATTAGATAAAAAAATCGGACCTAATTGTATTTTTATAAGTTTAACAAAAGATAAGTATTTCAAACTAGCAAGTTTTAGGCGGCTCGAGGTCATATTATTGCTTTAACATGATCACACAACACCACAATGTAAATTAAGTTGCCAAATTTATTTTAGGTTACAGAAATTTAGAAAAAAAATAAATAATAAAAAATAATAAAAATAAAATAAAAATAAAAAAAAGGCTGGTTAACTTATTGTCTTTTGCTTTCTATTTTTGAACTTATTCCTAAGCAGTCATAGCAATGCGATGGACAAATACTACTGAAGATAGAACCGGGAGGTTCTTGAAACCACTGTTTAGTCGAACATCCTCCTTTGTAGTGTGGTGTGTTCCTTTTCAAGTTATGTGAAAACATAGCATAACCTCGAGCTAGCTGAGACTTGCTAGTTTTGCTATCTTTAAGGTCGTTATGTATTTTTTTCATTCGGATCAAAAGAATTGTGGAAACTTGTTCATGAATTTATGTTAATGTGATTGAGGAAAGATGGTTAAATTGAATAGAAAACATATTTTTATGTATAAAACCTAGAGATAAAATTATTTGGGTTAAGGTAGTTTGGAGCACACTAATATCCAAAAGAATGCACTTAGTAAACCTCACTTTTTATGGTAGAACCCAATACAAATATCGAGAAAAAAATCACCAAACTATATGCGATATCCGATATATCGCCTCAGAAAAAAAATTCGATAATCAAATGTAGTCTTTTTTACAAAACTATCGATATTTCAATATATCGACACTATTTCCGGCATCCCTAATCAAAGTTCTTTATGCAAGCATTATTCGTTCTTAAACGAAGGACATAAAGTTCTTAAACAAGTTCGGTTCGCTGTTCCGTTTACTGGTCGGTACTGTTTTGGTTTCTGTTTGGCTTAGCACCGTCTTTGCGAGTTCTTAAATTTACACGAATCCAATTAAAAAGCGAAAATAATTTCTCTGATAGTTTTTCATAGAAAGTACTGAAGAGTATGGTGAGTACCCGTTCATACAGAATACTTAAAATGTTTAATTTTGTTGCATAGTGTAACCCTAGGAACTTGCTGACTTGCTTGGTACTTACGTGTCAAGGGTCTAGCGGGGTGCTTTGACCACAAGTAACGATTCTTCACCGGCGACAAGTACGAATCACGAGCCACTGGGCTCGAGGCACGTGGCACCGAGGTGGCACGGAAGGGCATCAAATCATCCACATCCCACCAGAAGGGATCGCGTACAATCGATGAGATCGGCAAGTTGGGGCTGGGGCTCAACATATCCCTGAAGCGGTTGCGTGGGTGGAAGATTGGAAGTCCTAGTTGTTGGTATGGGTTTTTGTAGCATAGTCATCAAAGATGGTTGAGTGATTTGTAGGGTATAACAAATTAGATTTGTTTGATTTTGTGGTTGTTTTTGTTGTAGTTGTTGTAGCAATGTATACAAGAAGAGCAGAAAGAGAAATATTTTTTTGCTAGGTTTTTTCTTAAACTAAAATAAAAATAAATCAAATAAAAAAAAAGAACAACGCTTTAACATCAACAGTATTTTTGGAGATTTTCCATGCGTATGTAAGGCTTTCGTTGTGGAAAAAATACCAAAAGGATAGATGTGGAGGGGAAATGAAAGGGCAGGCGCTACGGGAAGCAAGTCAATAAGCAGACCAAATGGTTCAAATTTTACACTTGAACCGACTTAAGCACGGCGCTTACTTTTTGAGCTCAACTGTACTCAAATTTTCGATTTGCTGATGCTGCTGGCAAATAGTTGAAAAAATTGAAATAATTTTGACAAATTACATATAAAGAGAGGGTGACACACGTGAACACAGAGCAGCGCAACGCATCACGAAAAATATGGCAACAATTTTTCAACACGTTCGCCCGTCTCTTGACGTATCCAGCGTCATCATCATCATCTCCATCAACATCAAACAACAAACACACGAAAACTGCGTCTCTTCTTGTATAAAGACAAATTGCGGGGAAACGAACAAGTGAAATTTTTAAATTTTTACCCTCAGCATCGTAGGCGACTTCGGTGGGACGTGGTCCCCAGCGACCGGCTTTGACAGGAGTGGGACTTGGCGAGCCGGCACGCTCAAAAATGCTTGGCCGATTGGCACCAACTGCTGCCTCAGCCTCCGCGATCGCGGGCAACTTACTTTCAAAGAGTTCATCCAATGGTTCCAACGAGCTGGCACGGAAACTTGGGCGCGTGAATGGGGCCAAGCTGGTGGCGCGATCAAAGACCGAGGGTCCACGTGGCACGCTGGCATCGCGATTCCAGTAGCTTGGTGGTGGCACATAAGGTTCGCTGCCAGCGCGAGTGCTGCGGCTAGGGCGGAACGGCGAAGCCGAACGACGGGCTGCAAAAAGAATGATATGCAAATAAAACAGATTGCAGGGCGAACTAGATTTGTATTTCAGAATGTCTACGAAAAGTATGAAATAATGACTATCTGTCATGGGAACTGTTAATTCTTCAGTTTCATTTTCCCTTTTTGCAACATGCCCTCTTACCTTGTTCTCTTTATTTAAAATAAATTCCACTTTTTCAACCTACCGCCCAGATTTTAAGTTCCTAGCTTAAATAATTTCTGAGATATAGCTATAAACCACGGATCGTTAAGCTCGCTCAAGAGTCATACAACAGGACTGGCCAAACGGAGACGACAGAAAAAATGTGCTTGTGTAAGGGTGCGCGCACACATGCCTGTTTTAGAGATGGGTCTTTATTTCGGCCACAAGCCTTCTAACTATATTTTTAAATAAGAAAATGATATCTCTTGAAGAGAGAAACCAACCGAGGTCAAAATCTCAAGAGATTTCCAGGACACCCCCAAATATGAGGTTCCGACGTTTGACGTTTCCATGTGTTGATTTACTTATAACTCGACCTACAGTAAGTCAAGAAAGTACTTTGACGCAGAAAGTTTACTCAGGCAATAGCAAATTGGCAACACGTCGCGTGTAGAAACGTCAATCCTAGACGAAACGTATTTCGGCCTGCTAAATTGCACACGCTAAATGTTGAATTGTGGTCGGGCGTGGCGTACCAGTAGTATGTGTGGCTGCTGGTGCGGGAGGTTGTGGGTTCGATCCCGCCTCGGACCATCTAATAGAAAAAGTTTTTTCTTTCTTTAGAAAAAAGCTTTTACACACCCGATCAAAGTGCGGCATGCAGAAAAGCTACATGCCACATGGTTGAAATGAGAATAGTAAGCGTGGCAAAACAGATAGACAAAAGTAATGGGTTGAAAATCCCGGTCAAAACGTGTAGAAATACTACTGATTTTCGTGTGCTGAACACGAACCTGTTTTCAGAAATGTTCATCACGTCGAGATTTTAGTAATTTGCTTAAAGTTGCCAAAAATGGCTCTTTGACCCTTTTGAGACGCGTTTTATGCATAACCTATACATTTGCTTTGCATTTTTATACCCTTGCAAAGGGTATTACAATTTTGACCAGAAGTTTGCAACGCATAAAAATATTAATTTCCGACCCCATAAACTATATATATTCTTCCGTCCGTCTGTCTGTCCCTTTTTCTGTCTGTTTCTACGCAAACTAGTCTCTCAGTTTTAAAGCTATCGAGCTGAAATTTTGCACAGAGTCTTCTTTTTACTGCTGCTAATATGTCGGAACCGACCGGATCGGATGACTATATCTTATAGCTGCCATAGGAACCATCGGTCAAAAAATGGGTCTAATGAGAAAAACTTTTTTGTTTTCAAGTAAATCGTTCTTAAAGTCGGTGATTCTTAATATTAAAAGCTTTCAAACTAATTTGAAAAAGTTGATCGACATCGGGTGACTATATCTTATGGTTGCCATAGAACCGATCGGTCGGAAAATGAATCTTAGTGAGAAAAAACTTTTCTGTGTTTAAATTTTATATTTCTTAAACTCCGCGATTGTTAATTTGATATGTTTTCAAAAAGATTCGCGAAATTTGGTTGAAATCAGATGTTTATCTGCCGGAAAATGGGCCTTAGTTAAAAAATTTTTAGTTTTTTATGTAAGCGTTCTTTAACTCTGACATTTCAAAAACAGCATTTGCAAGGGTATAACAACTTCGGCACAGACGAAGCTAGCTTGGCCTTCTCGTTTTTGATATTATCGTAATTACTATTTCTTAACTTTGAAATATACTATACCAAAGAATTGTACGATTATTTTTAGCGAAGGTATACCATTTTTAATACATATAATAAAATACCAAAATTGTCTACTACGAAAAGCTATGCTTTACGAAAACAGTACAACAGGCTAGTAATTCGTATAGAATTTCAATACAAATTTTCAACAACACCTATTGCATACTTTGGGGCAGCAACAACATATTCGATTTTTTGTGAAAACGTTTAAAATTACTTAAAATGTAAATGTGAGAAAAATCGTAGAAATGTTTTAAATAGTTTATTTCAAAGTTAAGAAATAGTTATTTACGATAATATATAAAAAAAGTCAAAACAAAAGTATAGGTTCACCACAAAACGCGTTTAAAAAGGGTCAAAATAGTCAATTTTGCAACTTTAAGCTCAAATTACTAAAAATCTCGACGTGATGGAACATTTCTGAAAACTGATTCGTGTTCAGCACACGAAAATAATGTAGAATAGCACCAACCCTTCAATATACTGGAAAAAGTCTAATTTTGTTGTAATGTTGTTTACATTTCCAAAATTAAAACAAATAAATTGTTTGGTTATTAAATCTCCTATCAATACAAGGGAGCTTTGAAACCCACCAAAACATAATTTAATTATTTATTTACATATATGTATATATAATATATGTAAATAAGTTTAAATGGAAAACTGGTTTTACGTTTTGCCACTTCACAATAGTGTTTATTTTTACATTTACAAAAATCTCAAAAGAACACTAACTATTGAAATAAACTTTGTCAATCCAACAAACTTCATGTTAATCTGCCTAAGGGTGAATATTAAAAACCACAAATAATTTCTTACAACTACACAAACATCTCACAAAATGTGTTTCATCTACTTGTTTAAGGCCTTCAACTGGCGGGCTTTTGTGCATGTTTGCTTATCGAATTTTTGCCAGTCATGTCTTTTGCATAATGCAACGACAACATAACATGACTCTATTATAAAACCGCCAGAAAATTCTCTGCTGAAACGTGACAGAAACTGTCTTCAAATATATTAAAATGTGATTTTTATTAAACTTTTTTAAATTTCCTTTTTGTTGCAGCTACAAGGATACTGAATAGCGATTGGTAAGTTCTCTTTACCCCTTACCCTTTGGTACTTACCGCAGAAACATAACCAACCAACGTTGTTTCCAACAATCATCATACTAAACAACCAAATACATGGGACAAAATTACAAAAACTGTGGGCACGACACACAAACACATAAGGAAGTTATTTAAAAAATTTGTATGCTGTTTTGAACCTAGACTGCCATTTTGAGAGAGAAAGAGAGAGAGAGAGACAGTACATTATACATATAGTACATAGTTGATAACATTCGTTAAATATTTCATTTTTTTTAGTTTCTTAAGTATTTGGCAGTTTATTTACAGGCACCGCACAGTGTATGTGATTTTCCATGTTTTGTTTTTGGTTTTAGTAGTGAGCTGGGTGGGCAGCAACGTAGACAGAAAGAGTGGGACAAGGTACAGAATGAAGTTAAATTAATTCGCATGAAACACCAAAACAAATGTGTTAAACAAATAGAACAATTTCCTTTCCAAAATCCAAAAAAAGTACAGCCAAAACACATTTGTTTTCATTGATATTTTTTTTTTTTATTATTAATTATGTATTTCAGTTTTCAGTTGTTTATTAACTAAAGGGAGGCGATTCTCAGGGTTTTTGATGTGGGAAGCCAGAGTCGGGATTTCAGCTTACAGCGCTCAGATAAAAGTCTATGGTACAGCTGTTAGAAGAATTCAGTAATTTGGGATGGGGTTTTACTTTATGATGTGTGTGAGTGAGAAGTCAAAACGTGGGGTTAATTCGGTTTTTACTTCATATATATTTAATGATATCGTTGAGTAGGTCTAAAAATTAATTAAAATTAGAGTTTTGGATTTATTACTTTTGTTGTTGTTGTTGTAAAATAAAGCATTAAAAGTATATATCATACAATGAAACATTTAACGAAATCTGTTTTTTTGTTTTTTTGACTATTGTATATTTTCAAGGGAGTTGGCGCTTTTTACAGACATTTAAAGTTTTAACAATTTTTGCATAAATTTTACAATGTACTTCTAAGAGCTAAGCAAACCATCAAAAACCACCAGCTAGCTCTGCGCTCGAAGCTGCTAGCTTCAAACTCTAATAGCTGCAAGCATAAATTGAAATAATGTCAAATTGTAGTCTGCGTTTACTTCATTTCGTTTGAATTTGAAAAAATATTTCGTTGAGTTTTTGTTGGTTGTTTTGTATGTTCTTGTTTTTGCTATTTTTTTTTATCGTGCTTACATTTTGTAAATTAAATTGTTTTGTAATTTAATCGCTGATGTTGTTGTTCTGATGTTGTGGTTGTTGTAGTTGGTGGCGTATTTTTTTGATTTGTTTAGAAAATGTCTTTCTTACCCTTGTTGAGCTCTGACAGCAGCTTGTCCTCTGGCTCATACTCCAAAGGCACCAATGAGTTTGGTGTAAGTGGCTTGTCTCTCAGATAGAGACCATAGCGAGATGGGTATCTGGAAATAAACATAGGAGAATGTTAAAAGATTTTAATTATGATGTAAGGGACATTTAATAAAAAAAATTCTTTGTGTAATTTAATTTATTTTATTATAACGAGTGTTAAGATGCCTTTACACTTGTCCGATATCTCTAAATTGTCCGTTGTCAAACATCTCTAAAGAGAATCTCTTATCAAACAGAACCTGTTCCATTTCATCAAAGGACTAGACGCAGCAAAGGGACCCAAAAGGACGATATTACATATCTAGGCTTTACACTGGACAGGAGGATTTTCCGGGGGCCCCAGGATAATCGGGACTGTGGCTCCGGAAGATGGACTGGCTTCTCCGGAGAGCGGTCTTTTTCTAAAAGCTTAGATATGGGAAAATTTCAATACGGACCTTCGACCATAGGACCTTTTACATATGTGTGCTGTCCGTGTACTATTTCGAACGTTCTAGCGAACAAACTTTGCTCACACACACCATACATATGTAAAATCGTAGGTCCACATTGCCTGACATTCATTTGTATAGCCTTTACTCATCTTTGTGAGCTCAAGAGTCTTTGGAAATAGGCTACTCTCGTACCTTCTTTTCTTCTTAAGTTCTTCTTTATACGATGAAAGTCAGAATTTATAATTGTATCTTAGTGGCTCATTGAACTGCTTATCGTTATGATATAGCAGATCGAAACAAATTTTTGTATTGTTTACAGTTTAACAAAGTTCAGTCCAACTTTTTAGTTAACAGTAAGGAACTAAGATTTGAGAATAGAATATTACTTTCATCTAAAAATGGAAACTTTACTGAAAAAATAAGGTAATAATTGTTTGTTATTTAGACAGAGGTTACGATTGTCCTCCATATGGTGGTAACACCTAACTGGATCGAACTAACAAGTTAGAGACTTTTTACAATTTTCTTAGTTTTTATGTGTTGAATAAAAAAATTAATATAATATGTTCCAATAAAGGTTTTAAAACTCGGATAAAAGCCCATATATATTCTGATTAAACAAATCGGAACATAATTCCTCGTTACACGTGCCAGTACCGCAAGTGTTATTAGGCCAAGCAATCTGACTTGACAGTGGATGATTTTTGGAATCCCAATTTAACCCACGGAGGGCGAAAATTACAAACTGTTTTTGTACAGATTCAAGTTGGTCCTTCAATATCAATATATTGGAAGTGTGGAGACCATACTCAAGAACAGGTCTGATGACAAAAGGGTCATTAGATTCATTCGACTTTTGATAAAGCCAAGAACTCCCATAGCTTTATTAGCAATGACTGATATATGACCATTTAACTATAACTTGGGCACAAATTGTAGTTCTAGTGGCTTATCATCTATCACATAGTCGTAAAGATTATGCGTACTTTTATAAAAAGTTAAATATTTGCACTTCTCATTGTTGAGAGGCAGACTATTAATTATGCACTAATTTTTGAGAGAGTTAAAATTCCTTTGTAGAAGAATAGGTGCTACTGGATCATCATAAGACAGGCAAAGCTTAAGATCATCCGCATACATTACAAAAAGGTATCTCCCATAGATGAAGCAAAATTTGATCTTAACTTCTATATAGTCTTATGCTATTGTAATCATATTCATCATAAACATACCTGCGCTCAATTTCTTGCATGCGCTTCAAATGATCATTCCAGGCCTTCTCTGCATCGTAATTAGCTGGAACTGTGTTGGGAGGGGGCAAGAAATGTGTTAATATGATTTAGAAATATTTGAAATTATAATATATATTTTCTTCATAAAAAAGCATTCAAAGAAAAACCAAAAACAAAAATTGCACAAGCAAATGCTTACATAGAATTTCTTTTAGACTTAGGCTCACATGGCGTATGCGTAATTGAAGTAGTTTTACATACGCATATAATCCCAGAAAGCAATTAAAAAAGTTTTTTAGCAGCGAAAAGGAAGTTAGGAAAGTAAAATTTAATTAAATATGTTCAAGGAAAAGCTTTTGAATGTCGATGAAATTAAATGAAAATGCACAAAAAAATACCTGATGATGATTTGAGAATGAGTACAAATTATACATTTCACACGACAAACACCACACATTTTATTTCACACAAAAAAACGTACTATAAATCATTCTGATAATAATTTTCAACTAATTCTACAAAAGTTCTTTAGTATTTACTAAATATATAAGTTAAAAGTTTTGCCTAGATAGAAAATGTCTTTCTTTTCTTATAATTTTTGTTTGTCTTGTTTTTGTAGTGAGCAGCGCAGCGAAAAATATAGATTTATATACGAATATATATATATATATAATTGACGACATACATTTATGTATATTCTGAAACATTTATGAAAGAAAGAAAGAGAGAAAAAAATTGGTTAGTTTCCAAAACAAAAATGGCAAGGGGTACCAGGTAGTATAGGGAAACGGAAGAGCGCTCTGTTTTTCGGAGGAGCAACAGAGTGTGTGTGTGCCTGAGTGTGTATGTGTGTGCGTGTATGTGAGGGCCTCAGTTATTTGATCCCCAGAACACGCACCAGAAGAGAAATATTCTTTCTTATGTACATATGTATGTACAGGCATTTGTATGTGAGAATATTTTGTCTAAACTTTTGCCAAAAAAAAAAAAAAAACAACAACAAAACAGAGCAACATTTCATTGACGTAATACTATTAAGCTTTTTGCGCTGGCATTTTATTTTTAAAATTATGAAATCATGGCAGAAAATGGCTTAGCAAATTCAGGATGCAAGCGATGAGACGACTGACTGAATAACTGACTGATTAATGAAAGGTGACTCTGCTGGTCTGCGGGTTCTATTTTAAAAACCCCTTGTCCTTAACTTACTTGTTCTGCTGTAATGATGATCGTAGATGGCACGTGGCGAGTAGCCATAAGTGTCACGGCTCACTGGCAAATATCTGTAGCCAGATGATTGCACACGCTCATTGGCCGTGGCGGGCTCATCATAGATGCTCCTGTATGTGGGCGAATCCAGGTATGAGCTGTATGGGCGAGATGCACGTGGCGCCTCATGGGCACGAATATCCTCGGAACCTAATGAAATGTACAGTAAATGGTTTGTTTTATTAGTTCATTGGGTTTTAGCTATGCAAGCAATTTCACTATCTGGCCAAGTGCCAAAAAAGAAGAAACAGAAAAAAAACTTGATTTCATTTTCGTATGTTTACATATCAAAAAATTTTGTTTTCGCTTTGTTTCAAGCAAGAACAAATAGTTGAAATATTTTCTATATACTTCTTGGTATATAAAAAAGCCATTTGCATTTCTTGAAGTGAAAACATTATCTTTTTTCAAAAGCTTTCAGAATGACACCTGCCAATTCATGTGCATGATTTCTATTTCTGTAGGAAACTTGGTTTTCCAAATATCTTTTCTTAAGTTAAGTTTGTAGAATTATAAAAAGATTTTTAATAAATTATGATATACAATGTTGAAAAAAAATCTGTAAATGATTTAAGCATAGCCAAACAGGTGTGTTCCTTTTTTGTAAGCACAGAAAACTTATTAACAGACTGACAAGGACGGCTGCTGAGTGATTCTTAAAATAGCTATGCAGACAATTTCATTCCTGTTGGTTGGTTATTTAAAGATTGAGTGAGTAAAAGGTATTTAATGTACAGGTATCTAAAATATGGGCCCAGATGTCTTGTAGTTAGTTTCTCTTTTAGACTCATTGTGGACTGAAGCGTTGGAGGAATGGTTTAGAGAGTCAGTCTAGACTTATATAGCCTTGAACTAAAGGTGACGACTGCATCTTCCAGTCCCAAAACAATGGATCTTTAAAATACAAAATATGGGCCCAGATGTCTTGTAGTTAGTTTCTCTTTTTAGACTCATTGTGGACTGAAGCGTTGGAGGAATGGATTAGAGAGTCAGTCTAAACTTATATAGCCTTGAACTAAAGGTGTCGACGGCATCTTCCAGTCCCAAAAATAATGAATCTTTAAAATACAAAGATTTCACAAGGCATTGAAGTTAACCTTTTTCAGTATATCGAAGGTTTGGTAGTGATTCTATATGATTTTCGTGTGCTGAACGCGAATCTGTTTTGGGAAATGGTACATCAACTATGGATATGGGCGAATTTGAGCCTAAAGTTGCTTAAAATGTCTACCTACATTTTAGTTTTCACTCTGTTAGTTATTATCGTAAAGTATTATTTCTTAACTTTAAAATATACTGTCCCAAACAATTATACGATTATTTTAAGCTAAGACATATTTTTTTTAATATATGTTATTTAAAAGCTTCTACAAAATCTTTGGGTTCCCCACAAAACGCGCCTGTCACACGAAAATCGTCTAGAACCGCCACCATCTTTTCTATAAAATGGAACTTGTTGCCCAGTGTTATTATGACATTATCATTATCTTTTCTATAAAATGGAACTTGTTGCCCAGTGTTATTATGGCATTATTCAAAACTTATCCTTACAGTTGTAGATACATTTTGGGAATTTTTTAATCAAATGAATTTTAATCAAGTTTGATCCATAATTAATGATCATATACTCGAATGTAAACGTAGTAAATTTTTAGTTTTCAGTCCCTCTTTGGAAGTCTTTTGGAGATATTACAAATATTTTTTACTTAAACTATAAAGTATATAGTTTATTTTCAGTTACTTGATCAGCTAACAAATGTGTACGGATTTCAAAACGATTGTTCAAAGACAAGTGATCTTTTCCATCAGATCAAGTAAAGGAACAAAATAATGTAATTGCTGTATATTGTATTTTGCTGTCATAGAAACAATTAATCTAATCATCAGTAAAACTTTAAAATTGTTTGTATATATTTGCAATAAAATAAATAAATAAAACAACGATAGCAATGCCTATCATATAGTGTCTATCACTTGCCGATATTGGCGTCCAATATTGTTCCTGACGAAAACAATATTGGTCGCTAGCACGGCATTCTGTGCTGGTAAACGCTTCTTGTGACGCGACTAGTTGAACAATCCAACTACCAACTCTAAGTTATCTCTTTGACCCGTTTTCGCAGGCCTAGTCTCGTTCTTGGTAAACAATCTCGGTCACCAATATCGGCAAGTGTCATATAGGAATAAACAACGATAGGAAAGTTGTGTTTTAACTTTCTGTTACTATAGCAAGATAGGGTCTTGTGGGATATTATCACCCAACATGGCATTTATTGAAATTCAAATAATTTTGTAGATTTTTGTTGAAATTGGATGACTTAATAAATCAAGCTTTCGTAATTTTATGACTTCGATCTAAAGAGCGAAGAATATTCAAAAGAAATTACACTTATTGTATATATTTGATCTCCTTAGGGCCGATTTCCCATCTTCTTCAAAGTGCTATTGGTCGCATAAACTAACAAATAAGGGAGTAAATTGAAAGTTTATCTGTGGGGAAAACCGAAAAGTATGCACCATTTTGTTAACTCGACTATTACATACATTTGCATGACTTGACATTATTTAAGGTTTTCCATTTAAAGCAGTATTTTCATTTGTCTGATATCTAATATGAGTTTCTCATATGAATTGCTTAGATAGTGTAATAGTCAGTCTGAGAAGCTCAAAAAATGTTCTGATAATTGAATAAAAGACAGTTTTGCTTATGACAACCTACATAGATTGTGTTTAGCCTCTGTGCTGAACAAAATATAAATATGAGAAGCAGCCTATCTGAGTTTCTCGTATAAGTTTTTTGACAGTCAAATCACAGTAAGCTCAGGTGTTTTTCAGAACAAAAGATTGAACTTAAGATGAGCACAAACCTTACCAAAAACAGTGTATGAACGGTTTTCCTCATTTGTAGTACATTGCACTTCAAGAACAATGTTTTGAGAACTTAAAATTTGATAGGAGTTGATATTGTTCCGTTTTAAAGAACATTTTCAACTTAACTGGGAAAAGGGAAGGCTATAAGCGGATCCTTACGTTTTGGGGCTTCGCAATACGGGAAAGGGACATATCTTTGTGGTTTGGAAGGGAAGGAAGTCATTATTAATTACAAGTGCTGGATATGCTGCTGCTCCGCGCATATTCCATAGGAATCAGAGAAATCGCTGTACAACTAAACTTCAACGACCAACTACTCCACCCGAGTTGGTTCATTATAGAAAAACAAAGAAACGTTTTTACGACCAACTAATCCACCCAACTTGGTTCATTTTAGAAAAACAAAGAAACGTTTTCTCTTCAACCACTTTTAGAACATTAGTGGAGAAAAGAAAGTATTTTGAGTTAACTGGTTTCTTTCGGAACTGGTTTTGTTCACACTGAGTATGAGAACTCAGTCAAGTGAAAATACAGCTTAAGTAATTCTCTATTATTCAAGTAACAAAAACAGTTCTTAGGGGTTTTTCTGACATATGGACTAACATAAAAATTTTTAATAAATTATAAAGTTTTGCAATTCAAATTTTGAATTTGTAAAGAAAAGCTTTCACCATATTTTCACCTACTCCCCCTTTAATCGGCGATAATTTCTTAATTTGAAAATAAAAACACTGAAGCTTAATGTTGAAATTTTACGAAAGTTCTCGAATAATTCAGTTAAGACTTTAATTTTTTTGACGACAATAACCTGACTTTTAGTCAAATTGAAAACTTTTACATTTACACATTTATAGTCAGCTTACCCTTCAGGGATCTGATGTAGGATTGCCAGAATTTGGCCTTCTTGCTGGGGCTCTCATTGCGCCCAATCATTTCCAAATGGTTCTTGAACATTTTGATCGATTTGTTTTTGTTTGTGTCTCGTGAACTCGTTCGCTGTAAGATTTTGTAGAAAAAGTATACCAGATTTACAAATTATACACAGTTTTTGTCGCGACTATTTTGCTATTCCTCTAACTTGTCTCGCACGTTTCTATGCCAAAATGTCAACACGCACCAGTTTGGATTTTTGGTTTTGTTTCAATTCAATTCTTTTGGCTGACTCGACGCTTTTCAGTTCGAAAATAAACAGGCTGTGTGCCACTTTAGAGCAGTGCAAAGTTCTTTTAGTTTAAAATTTGTTGAAAAATATATAGATACATAAGTCTACGAGCAAACAAGATCAATCACTAAAAATACATTTGATTTTTTCAAATCATATCAGACGGTACGAGAATACGCATCTACACGTACATATGTATTTATAAACATTTCATTTTTCACACAATTCAACCAATTCTATATATGAAACTAGCAAAATTCTATATCTTCTGTGAGTATATATCTGCGGCGAGTGAGTGTCGTTGCGTGTGTGTGTGTGTGAGAGAGCTGCAGCTAAATTTGCTTTATTTTTAAGTGTCCTTGAGTTTAATTTTTACATGGCAGACTCTTCCAACAGTTTTCAAAATATTTGAAATTTTTTTTTCAAAATTTATTGCTTTATTTTTTAAATTTATTGTTTCTTGATGTTCGATGTTCACTTCACATTTTCAGGTTTGCTATTGTTCCAAAAAATCACTTTTGGTATCAAATGTCAACTTGGGGTTTGTCCCTCTTATATAACCAGCAAATGTTCATTCATAAATTGTCATAAATTCGCATTCCATGAAAGTGGAAAACACAACGTCCAGCGTTTCCAAGTAGCATAGTATTCACTTGACAATCAAAATAATTTCACGAAGTTTAATCTCGTATTGATTACAGATTATGAATTTTTTGTTTTAATTTCAAAAAATTGAATTTTTACTTATTGATTTTTGTATAGTTATGGGTTTTCTTACAATTTAATTTACTCCTAAAAAATAGCGACTATCCTCAACGAAGAATTTTTTCAAACTGCAAACCAGACAGAATTCGCCTCACCAATTTTACTCGTTTCAGCAAATGCCATTTTGTTCCCAAAAAGCACGGCATTCCTTTACGGCGTAGGTAGTTGGTTGGACAAGTGTGTGCGTGTGTGTGAAAGCTCGCCAAGATTGATCTGTATAAAAGCTTGTCGGTGGGACACCGGAAAGGGAGGAGGAGATCTTCTTGTGGTTGCCCGCGCCCACTCATTGTTTGTGGATGATCATAAAAAGAAAGCCAGAAATTAGCCTATATAATGTATTTTCATATATTATTGCTATCTGAGCATTATATTTTTGTTTGCCGATTTTTATTTGTATTTTATTATTTGAAACATTGCCTGATTAAATCGTTCGCCTCAATGGTAGTCGAAGGAAGTGCGTCAATTGTGTTATTGAATTTATCAATGAACTTTCTGAACTTTCTATGGCCTTTGAGTAATGGCTTCCTCTTGCCAGCACCAATTTCTTCATCCTCCGTCGGGTCTTCTACTTTTGCGGTCCATTTTCGGTTGCCTTGTATTCTTTGAACCAATTACATATGTAGGTGACCTTGAAAAATGTTGCTTTTAACTAGCGGAAAATGCAGCTTATGATTTTCTTACCACTTCCAATAACCAGAAGAATAGATCGATACTTTTGTTTACCATTCAAAATCATGTTTTTCTCAAATTTCCAAAAAAAAATAGGAAAAATAATCTTTTTTATCACCTTATCATTTGAACATAGTTTTAATTTCGAACCAAGGGTACACAGAGTATACTTAGTTTGTGCAAAAGTATGTAACAGGGAGAAGGAATCATTTCCGACCATATAAATTATATATATTCTTGATCAACCGAGTCGATATAGCCATGTTCGCGCTGGTACTGCAGGTACAGAGAGAGGTACAAGAGTACAGTCGGGCTTGAACCACTTTCTTACTTGTTCTAAAGGTCATAAAATATTTAATGCAAATTCATTATACAACTGTCACGATTTCAAGTCTTTGTCGCAGAATTTTTCAACCTTGGTTTGGTTTAAAATAAGTAGAAATTCTGGGTTCAAACATCGTTTGATTCATAGCTGGATTTGCAGCCCTGACCGCCACATTTAATATCATATCGGAAAATCGCCTATCGTCTTATCGATATTTTGATTTATCGTTACGATTTTGACGACTTAAATATGTGATATAGTCAACTGATCTGGCTGGTTCCCTCTAATGGGCACACTACTCTACAACGGGGTTCAACAAGTCCTCGCTCTAACACGGTAAAATATTTTTTTTTTTGCCCACAATTTCAATTTGTTTCTTGTCCTGCTAAAAAAACGTTGTTCCTAGAAGCATTTTTTTCAGTGCTGGGTACAGGCAGAAAAAAAATGGATCAAAGAATTTGCATTAAATTTGGTGTACAAAAGGTAATTAGATCCTCCAAAATACTCACAAACTACGGCTTGTGCTACAAGCTTTTCCAAGAAAGGCGAGATTATGACAATGCGGAGCCCGCCAAGTTCGATCAAATGTCAAGGCTTATTATTTTCTTAGATAACCGTTACATAGGGCATAAGGAGCTCTTACCACAAGGTCGTACGGTCAATAAGGCGTAGTACATTGAAGTTATGCGCTGTTCGCGGGTAGCGATTCGAATGAGTATATACAAAAAGCATCCCTGGAAGAGCTCAAGGCTTTATCAAACAAGTCAAAAAGACGCTCAAGTCGGCAGCGAACTTTCTTTAGCTCTTAACTTGAGTATCGTGCATCCGATCTTTATCATTGCTTCGGCAGATCGATAAATACACACAGAAAATTATTTTCCAAAATTTAAAGGCCACAGACAGCGTAGCGCTTGATTGCTTAATATGTCCTTAAGGTACAAACCACCTATCTACAAACTGTGTCCAATTCATGGCAATCCTCTATCTCTTACCATCTCTGAGCTCTGTTTGTTCATACGCTCTGTTGCTGCTGCGCTGCGCTGAACAATAGATGGCGCCAGCGCTGCGGCACTGCGAACCTTCTTTTGCTCATAACTTGAGTATCGTTCATCCGATCTTTATTATTTCATTGGCAAATCGATAAATAATGCTAGTACTAACTATCTTTAAAAGGTACAAACCATCTATCATCAAAACTGTGGGATATATGACGCTTTTTCAAAATTACGGGGGCGGCAGGGGGCTTGGCGAAAATTGAAAATAAACTTGATCTGCCTGCAAGTATAAGAAGTATATGTCCCATACATGTCAAAACTCTATCTCTTACCATCTCTGTGATCTCTTCGTTTATACGGACAGACAGACGGATATGGCTATATCGACTCGGCTGTTGATACTGATCAAGAATATATAAACTTTATAGGGTCGAAAATGATTCCTTCTCCCTGTTACATACTTTTGCACGAACTTAATATACTCTGTGTACCTTTGGTACAGAGTATAATAAGCACCCATAAAAATTTTTGGTTTTTGTAAATCCTTGATGCCACGTTCAGAAGATGTCTAAAGTTATCTCCGTGATTTTAAAGCTTACCAAAGTATTTCAAATAATAATGCGATTACCGATAATGCGACTACCAATTAGTGCCTGCGATGGCACTAATAAAGAACCGACTAAATCAAACATTTTAAAGATTTTTACATCTTTTCAATGAAAACAACTTAAAGCTAATGCGCTGTCTTATCAGCACCATCGAATGAAGTCTCAGTTGACAGGACCTTAAAACTGGTTTGTCTAATCAAAAGTGCAGAAATTCAGAATATTGTTTTGAATATTAATCACATAAATTGCATTTCAATTATATTTGGATTAAACTTGTTCCGAACCAAGGTTCGAAACACAACCTTTATCAGAAACAAAATATACATACCATATAAACAAACTTCAAACAAACAGTTTGTTTGAAGTTTGTTTATATGGTATGTATATTTTGAACAATTTTTATGCCTGTTACTCGTAGAGTAAAAGGGTGTACTAAAGTCGTGCAAATGTATGTAACAGGCAGAAGGAATCATTTCCGACCATATAAAGTATATATATTCTTGATCAGCATCAACAGCCGAGCCGATATATCCATGTCCGTCTGACAGTCTGACCGTCTGTCCGTCCGTCTGTATGAACACCTAGATCTCAGAGACTAGAAGAGCTAGAGCAACCAAATTTGAAATGTAGACTCCTATTGTCTGCAAGCAGATCAAGTTTATTTAAAATTTTTGAAATACACAATTTTTAAGATATCGATATCGTACTTACGGACGTTTATTTATATTCGTAATATCTATAAAAAAGATGCATACTTTTCGGCCTCAGGCACACAGGATGGCTATTAAACATTAATTTCAATGAGTAACGGGTATATAGAAGTCGGTTAGAGCCTCTCGTTTTAATAAAATTTCGGCGGTTACTTGTTGTTTGCCGTAGCGACAAACTTCAGAAAAATAGATTATAAATCAAATCAACAGCGCAGTCGACACTCCGACAGTAAAAGCTAGTCGCTCCACTGCTCCACAAACAATGCCGAATGTGAACTTCATGTCACATACACACATAAGTAATGCAAAAATGTCAATGTGTTTTTTGCCGAACCCTGATGTAGAGTGTTGCGCTAATCAGCAAATTTTATTTAGTGGAACTTTGCAAAAATATAATTTCTTTCCTTTCTTGCCTTTTTTCATCCAAAATGTGGGGGCTGTCCATTGACCAAAATATCATTGACTCATCAAAATAAAACAACATTAGCCCAAATATGGACTTAAGTGGAATAATCTTTTGTTTTTAATGTCTTGAGCAAACTCTACCGCGGTTCATTTAAGATACTTTTTTAATGATTTAACCAAATTTAATTGAAATCGGTTGTTTCAATCATATGTTTACTATTTGTTACATATGCACAAAGAAAATTCTAGATAAAATCTACGTTTTCAATTATACTTCCGTTAACTAAAAATTTGCATAGCAAAATTTATTACTAAATTCGTTCACATTTACATTATTCTGTTTATTTGTTCTTTATTTGCTTTCCTGATAATGGAAAAACATTTTCTCCATGTGGCCCATGTACAATAGATAAATAAACAATGTACCCACATGCACATACTAAAAGACCAAACATTTTAGTAAATTCCTCAATGTTTATAAGAAAAGATTCTTCCCCTACCATTTGGTTGTACATATAAGAAGGTCATCAGCTGAACGCAAAGTTGAAGGTTAATGCTATACTAAAAGGATCTAAGATTTCCAAATTGTTGACTTCCTGCATTATTACATCATGCATTTGCATTGAGCATCCATTTGACTTTGTTTGTTTATCTTACATAAATGTAGAAAATTGTATTTTGCCCTTAAACGAACTGAAAATTTAATTTCAACTTGAACTTGACTTTGAAACTGCAATGAACCAATGCGAACAATTACAAGTGGAACAATTGGGAAATACCTGGCAAAAGGTTTTTCAATTGGCAAATCAATACACAAGATTTTGTTGTTGTATTCAATTAAGTAAAAACTTTTACTTTCTGGCACGGCTTTTTGTTTTTGGCCAAGTGCAACAATTTGTGTTTTTTTTTTTTTGTATTTTAATCGAAAGTGTGGCAATTACTTTGATGTAGCTTTGGGGGCCATTCGAAAATTAACTAAAGAATTTGGTCGTAAAAGGAAATAAATGGCTTTTAATTTCTACTAATAAACAGAGAATCCTGTTGAGTTGTCTAAGATCCATCTATGCCAGATCAGTGAAGCAACCCATCGCTTAATAAATAATACATAAATTACTTGAATGTTCTATGCCTACGCCATGACACCCAATCGCAATTCCTCTACTCATCACACTGCCTCTGCAACATCATAAATAACCCACCAAGTCATATATGAAACACATATTTTATTCTACTTTATTTTAGCCTCTTGAGAAATGAGGTCAATAATTAAGCTAATTATATTGCACTCATGTAAATAATGTCGATGTCAGTGAACAATTTGCCATAAACTTTTCAGCGAATACCGCAACGTCAGCTCGACAGACACATCGGCACATATATATTATTCTGAAATTACCCAATGCAATTATTAGTTATATAAAATTCATATATAACAAGGTAAACAGCGCCGGATTTAATTTGATGTCAAAGTCAAAGGCATTCCATTCCATTTAAAAATGTATTTCCATTGCACCAATCCCTGGGTCTTTATTAAGTCCTCAATGTGATTTTGTATTTGTCAATTGCATTTGAGTGTCAAATGAAATGAAACGAGACGAGAAGATATTATAAAAAAAACCATACAATGTCAACGCTGCGTATGAGCAATTGCTGTATTCTGAGTCTGAGCAAACAAACTGATGCAGAGGAACGAATGTTAATAGAATTTTGAGTCATAGGCAAAAGGCACAAACAAATTGCACACAGCCCTGATTATGGTCATTATGATTTCTGCAAAAGAAAATTGAATTGAAATGGAATTAAGAAAGCCGAAGCATTTATACACTGACAAATTAATAAAAGCAGAAAAGAAAGATTTGAATCTCTTAGAAAGAGTAATTTTGGTTTAAGTACAGGAAAAGAATGCATTTGGGCACTCAAACCTATTGGCCTCTGTCTTAGCAGCAGTAATAGAAGCGCCTTATTGGGAACACACACACACAATGGTGTTGGTTTTTGCTCTTATGCTGCCTTGTAATTCCCAAGCAGTTATGACAATGCTGTTTCACACGGAGAAACAAAGTTTCATATCTTATCCCTCTTAAACTAAACAATATAAGTTTGGAATTCAAGAACACTGCCAAGGATCTGGGCGTAGTGCTGGACAGGAAACTATTACAACAATATTACTGAGCGAGTAAAGAAGGCATCCACTGCTCTCTTCTCATGTAAGCAGACGATAGGCCGTAAATGGGAGTTTTCCCCAGCAATGGCTATACACAGCTATGGTACGTCCCATACTGCTCTATGGAGTTCTAGTATGGTGGCCAGCACTTGGGAAACCGTCAGTCCTGAGCATTTTACTCAAAGTACAGAGAAGTGCTGAGATATGTATGAGCGGCGCCCTCCGAACCACTCCAACGGAAGCACAAAACACCATATTTCATCTTCTTCTAGATTTGATAAGAGAGTCTGAAGCCTGGAACGCGGGTAACTTAGGACACTCAACTATACTAAATCGGCATTACTCGGTTTCCGCCATTACAGACTATTGTTATCCTCCCAACGTCATACCAGAAACTTTATGCAACGCTCAGCATATTCGTATCCACCTCATCTGGGTACCTGGACACCGTAACATTGAGGATAACGAGTCAGTCGACAAACTGGCAAAACAGGGTTCTGATGCCCCCAGCCTCATACAAGCTAATCACAAGGAATGAAACCTGGCGCCTGGCTACGGAACGATGGAATAACCTTCCGACTTGCGCTGTAGCTAGGATCACGTGGCCCTCTTTTAACCTGAAACGAACCTATAGTCTTTTGCGCCAAAGTAGGGAAAACATCTCACTTCTGTTTGGGGTCACTGTCTCATCGGCAGGGATGCAGCACGCTTGGGCATCGCTCACAACGACTTCTGTAGAAGCTGCAAGTGTGAGGATTAGGAGGAGAAGTTACTACATCTTCTTTGCCATTACCCAGCTCTCAAAACTCTTTGTCACCCCTTTCTACTCATCCTCTCGGAAGTGTCCAAGATAGAGATTCCGCCTCTACTAAAATTCTTAACGTTGTCAATGGTTCGATCAGAACTGACGGCTGACCGTGATATTTTAGTTTTCTGCAAGCCGAAATAAAAAAACATGCTTGATTGAATACGCAAAGCTGAACTTTCAACTGAACTTTGAAGATAAAACCAGTGCTTGTTGTGCGCACTGGCATGCACAGAGCGTGGTTACTTGTCACGATGAGCCTTAAGTTCTGCAGTTAGTTCATCTTTCAGCCGCATGTGTGCGCGCGCCCTAAGGCTGATACAGATTTTCCAACACCTTCAAAAAGATGGATCTTTCAAAGTCTCAAAAATAGGTGTAAACCTCGTCGTTGGAATTGCATTTCTTTATCTTCAAGACATCGTTTCATATTCGGTAACACAGGGACTTAATAAAGCTCTTATTTCACTTGTCAGAGTTCTAAAATAGTGTTAAAATTTCAGATACTTTCCCACCAGGTATTTCTAAGGTCGAAAGCTGGAAACTATTCAGTTTTGCCGGAACCAGCCACTTTAGCAATTTTGAATGTGTTCTGGTACTGATACTAATTTAAAACTATACCATCCATGATACAAAAAATAGAAGGTAGTGCAAGGCACCGCTTGTAAAACAAAAAATTCCAATGTTACGTCACAGAATCACAATTTTGAATTTGTTAACATTTTTTAAAATTTGGGCTTCGGTAACCAAAATGAAAGTTTTAATGATAGCAAAAATAAATTTAAATCTACTTAAAACTAAAAAACTGAAATTCAAAACCTAATGCATATTTGTCGAATGACGTCTCAGACTCACAAAGTTTTGCGCATGCGAAATGGAGCAAGTGTTTGCACTACCTTGTATTCATTGTTTCACGTATACCATCAGCATTTATTCGAAATCAAAACTTTCTTTGAATATTTCAAATTGTTGAAAACTTTTCCAGTTTTCGAATTGTACCGATCTTACTTGAAAAGTGTTCGGAATTCCAAGAAATGGTTAAAACATTAAGCCATGCAGATGAAGGATTAGAGTTTCGGTTACAAATTTCAAAGTGTTAATAGCGGTTGGAGTTTACGATTACGGCTACTGTTTTAATCCCTGCAAAAAACTCGCTTTAATATGGGGCTTTGTGTTTTTGGGCCATCCAGTGCTTTATTATTGTGTAGGGAAAGATTCTCTCCAGTTCACTTACTTTATCAAATAGGTGTTTATACTCTTCTTGTTCATAGAGCATAAACCAGAATAATAAATAGAGCTTAATGGTTTTTAATGCCGCAAAACTGAAAAGCTCTTTATGCTCTAGTATACCATACAGACACATCAATATACAATACACACATACATACATACGTATAGATTCATAGCCTAGCACTAAACACATAGTTTCAGCAGTGCCTATATATATTTAACCTTAACATATAGCAGCCACCTTCAAAAAAAAAAAAAACAGAATTTCTTTTTAATACATTTTCTCTAAATATAAAAATAAATATATGTATACACGATATGCTGCTCTCTGGCTGCATGTGTGTGTGCGTGTTTTGTATCTACTATGGCCTGCTAGGGTCTTGGTCTTAGCTATCGAATGCCGTTCCTTTGGTGCGACCCACGCAAATGAACTTGAAAAATTAATTGTTTTCGCCCCACAATTACACACATGCGTACCGAGAGATATACATACTTATGTATGATGCATATGTACCCACTGGTACATAAGCCATGGATAAATATAAATATGTGAGTGTGTATTCTCCGTTGTTCATTGCCAGTCGGTGTGGACTTCCATAATTTATTTGGCTTTGCGACTTTTTGTTTATAAATTCATAAAAATAAATGCCAGCCAAACTGATTTCGCATGCCATTTTTAGCTCAGTGTCTGGAATATGGCAACAACAAATCCCTGCCTTTAGCTTTCAGGTTAATTTAAGGATCAGTGTAGGAAGTACAATGCAGTGAGCGACCTTGAATAGCTGATTGATGATGACAAGCTGTGGCAAACGAGCAAAATATGTCATATTTTTCTTTACTTTGCTGCCCATTCTTCACGTTTGTTCGATTTGATACACCCACCATATCCGTATCATCAGTTGACGTCATAAATACAACTCGCACATCCTGTTTATTTTTTCAAACTTTTAAAGTATACAAAAGTAGGCATATGTTTGTCTATATGTAGGTACACCCACCCAAGTGCATTCCATTCATGAATAAAAGCCACAACTTAATTTGGCCAAAAGGCACAAGAAGAAAAAAAAAATAACGAAAATGTACTAAATATAAATGTGGTGGAACATAAAAGCCCAGCCAAACAGATGACAGGCCACCGTGGACAATATTTTGATGTGTTTGGGGCAAGTGTTCGCCTGCTGTTCAATGCCAAATGCTATAAGGTCGAAACAGAAAGTTTTTATACTCTGTACTAAAGGTACAAAGAGTGTAATGAGTTTGTGGAATTGTATGTAACAGGCTGAAGTGAAGCAGCTCTCTGAAATGATAGGAGCTGGAGGTTGAAAGTGCTTGAAACGTAGACTACTTATATTGGCGGGCAGATCAAGTTTATTTTCAATTTTTGCCACGCCCATATACAACGCACCGAACACAATTTTTTAGGTAGATTGTTCATATATTAAATGTATATCGTTAGCGATCTATTAAGTTTGGTACCAATCAAATTAAAGATAATGGAGGTATAAGCAATCTAACACAGCATTCTTAAACGAAATTTTTATACTCTTGTAGAGGGTATATTAAAATTGTCGAGATGTTTGTAACGCATAGAAGGAAGCATCTCCGACCACATAAAGTATATATATTCTTGATCAACATGACGAGCTGAGTTGATATAGCCATGTCCGTCTGTCCGTCCGACTGTCCGTTCGTCCGTCTGTTTCTATGCTATCTCCTCCGTCAGTTTAAAAGCTATCTTAACCAAACTTTGCACGAAGTCTTTTGGTACAAATACTCTGCACATTTGTCGGAACCGGCCAGATCGGATGACTCTAGCATATAGCTGCCATAGAAACCATCGGTCGAAAATGTTATTTCAGTGAGAAAAACGTTTTTGTCTTCAACGTCCCCAAACCTCGGATTTATCAGTTTTTTATGCTTTCACATAATTCCTCCAAGTTTGATAGGACAACTAAATAGTATAGCTGCCATAGAAATTGGGTGTAGAAAATGTAGGAGGCCTTGTCAAAAATATGTACATTTGACCAAATGTACATATTTGTGTCAGTGGAATCAGGCTACTAATTTATATAAATCATACAAGTTACAAGGGTATATAAAAAGTGTGCAACGAAAAATGCGAATTAGTTTTAAATCGAATCGTTCTCAAAATTTCCTCCTGATTCTAGAACTTTGGTTATGGAGTGAGGGTAGATTTGGAACCACAGTAATATTATCCTGCTCATTTCCATTGGATTTTTCCAGCCTTATTAGATTTAATTTAGAGGCATATTTTCAAAAACAAATTGGGAATAGCTTAAGAATTTTATGGGCTTAAACTAAAAACATTTTGTACCTATTTTATAAACTTCTGTTTTGTGTTTAGAATTTAATAGACTTTAATTAAGAATATGTTACACTTACTTACTACTTACTAAGGGCCGATTTCTCTTCTTCCAGATAGCTGCTATGTGTCAGATAAGCTCACAATTTACTCTGCTATTTGTAAGTTTATGTGACATATAGCTCTATGTAGAAGATGAGAAATTAGCCCTAAGAGTATGAAGAAAAAGGATTAAAAATAGTTCGTAATGTACTTAATATATCAATCTTAAATTAAATATTTAAAATACATATTTTGTACTTGAATCAAGTACTTTCGTACTTACCGTTCTATTGACACTGATCGTACTTGATTTAAGTACAAAGTTCTTGGTTTCTTTTCTGAGTGTAATGTTAAATTAATTCCTATTAGTCCTATTAATTGTCTTTTCTCCTTGATAGGTTAAAAATACCTTTAAGTCTTTACCTCCTTCTCTACCGGAAAGATAGAGCTCTCCATTGGAATATCTCGGTCAAAGTCAGATATCTAAACTGTACAGATTTCAATATCGCAGCTTTCTTAGATATCCTTCCAATGACTAATCGGGGGGTTGACTCCAGAACTCTTCTGAAAAAAAAAAAGAAAACACAAGATTTCCTCTAAAATCTTACCAAATCTCAATGGAGAATCGCTCAGTCTAAGCAAAAATGCCAAATATCTTAGAATTGAAGCTCGATTGGTACCCAAATTCCAAAGAGCGGGTAAAAAAACCCACTACAGCAACAGAAATAACAACCCCTATCAGCTAGGCTCAAGCCGACAAGCGAGACACACACTATCAGGCCTGTTCCGGTTTTCGCTTTTAAGAAAAAATTGTCGAATTCGAATTTGTTAAATGTGCTGTTGTATCAAATGGATTGTGTTAATTAGATTGAAACGTTTTAATTTGAATCCGTCGAGTAAAGTGTAAACGAAAGGTTTGATACAGATTTCCTTGATTGTTTAATAGAAAAGAGAACATGTGAGAACATGTCCCGATCGTGCACATTGCACCTATTGTGCCTTCTGCTTGTGTGACTAGCAGACGGCGTGCGCCGATTCGCATAGAATTTGTTGATGTAATATACTTAGAAGCGAGGAAATTGCACTTGTTGCGACGTCTGATTGTGCGAATCGGCGCCTCGAAACAATGCAATTTCTTATGCGTGTGTTTGACGTCAGTTGCCGAAAAATTAGTCTCGGTGCAATCGGAGCAATACTCAGTACCTTGTCTGTGTTTGGGGACACTCGCCTGGACATTTCCCCCCACACAATCCACCTGCTGCTACGGCAAATGGCAAATGCACAAAAAAAAACTTTGGTAATTTCGAAATTTCGTTAAAATAAAAATTGTAATTTTTGATATCAATACTTGCTGCTTTTTGAGCTCAAATATTTTGTTATGCATCAATCCCAAAGCATCCCTATTCCACCAAGATTTGTTCTGAAAACAACGAATTAAACAAATTTATATTTTAATTTAAACTTTCTACTTACTCTGGGGAGGAATCGAACCCAGGGCTCTTAGACTAAGCACAGTTGGAATGTCGCCTCAACACATTTGGCCACCGCGCGCGCTGATGGCAGCACGTTCACCAATAATTTCTTGCATATCCCATTAAAGAGACCTCTTGTAATACTCAAGTATGAATTCCGTGCATGCTGAATATAAAAAGGGACTTTTTTGTGTGCGTACTAGAGAGCTGGACGAGTAAGTAAAAAAGTAACATGTTACTAATCGCCGAGTATGATTACAAATGAGTATGACTACTAAATATAAATTATATTATATTTGAATTATATTCTGCAAAATATATTGTGATCTAAAAAGCGGGGAAACTGAATTATTCAGCTATTTTCAATATAGGAGGTTTGTTCAAAAAGTACCGCATACCCAGTTTTTTTTGATTGCAGGGGCGTGGTTGCTCTAATATTAAATATTTAAGACGATGCTACGAGTAGTACTCGGAAAATACTCACGAGTAGTAATCAGAAATACTTATAATCATGCAAACGATTATATCATTACTTAATCCGCATCGTGTAGTACTCAAAAATTATTACTTTTTATTACTCGTGCAGCTCTCTAGAGTGTACCCAAAAAAGTAGTCGCACAGACAGCATTTTTAAAGCTTACTTTCGTAATCGAGCTTCACTCTAAATATGTTCCAAATTCTTCCTAAAAAGAAATTTTCAACAGAAGTTGCCGGTTTGAGTTAGAAATGGAATTTGTTTCCCTTTTCTTCTTAACTTTGCCAGGTACAGAGTAGACTACAGTCGTGCGTCACCCACTTTCTTACTTGTTTTTTTCTTTGTTTTGGGCAAAGTTAATTTTTGTACCCGGGGGCGTATCATTTAGTCATTTTGCCTGACACTTTGCTTCATTTTGTGTTAAATTTTTTTTTGCTTGTTGTCTGTCTTGTTCTGAATATATTTTCAATGTTGTTTTTTTCTCTCTGTGGTGGCTCTAGTTCACACATCATTGTGTTTTATAAATATTCCTGAGGCAGCCAACAGATTTATAATTACATATGCTTGGCTCTGAATTGTTTTACTATAAAGTACATATTTCAAAAAAAGACGCAACAGGAAAGCACAATCATCAAAAAAGGCGGGGAAATACAAAAAGAAACCAATCTACTTAAAATGACGTCAGGATAAACAACATTCAGGGCTGTTTATAATAAAATTTATAAAGAATAGATGGAAACAATGGAACATAAAATCAGCATTTACACAAGATTGTGGGTTTGGTTTAGCCCGTCTGAGGTCGATTCATACCATCCGATCAGCCTCCTATCCACAATAGCAAAAATTTTCGAGAGGTGTATTCTAGCCCGAGTCATGGGGTGAGTGGCAGAATACCTCCTTTTCAGTTCGGGTTTAGAAAGTCACACGAAACCCCTGAGCAGCTGAATAGGGTCACGAATTTTATTCCAGACGGATTCCAAGCTAAGGCGTACGTGGTTGCGGTCTACCTGGACATTAGGCAGGCTTTTGATAGAGTGTGTCATGCTGGACTACTATGTAAAATAAAAAACATCTTACCGCCTCAACTATACGTCCTTGTGAGAAGCTTTCTATCGGACAGGACCTTCTCGGTAGTACTGGAAGTGACTGTTTCCAGCGTGAGAGTAATACGCGCTGGTGTGCCTCAAGGAAATGTCCTTGGACCAACCCTCTACTTTCACTACACTTGGATTTGCCTACCGGAAGAACAATACCCATTGAAGACCCCCAAGACTTACTCATTGCAATATTTGCTGACGATATAGCTATTATGGCGAGAGACTCATGTATCTATGATGACACTGATGTAGTTCAACAGTATTTGTATCTATTCAGCAGATGGGCGAAAGGACGGAACATTCAGCTTAACCTAGCTAAATGTGTCAGTGTAACATATACACTTCGTCATGATGAGTTTCCAGACGTATTCTTCAACAATCAGCTATTACGTCACTTACCTGGACATAAATACTTGGGAATATTTCTGGACAAGCGCCTTACATCCGGAACCCATATCAACGCGCTTGTAAGGTCACTATATGGCAGAGTAAAGAAAGTGGGATGGCTTCTCTCTAGCAGAAACAAGCTCTCACTCCGAAATAAGGTGCATATATACAAAGTTATCATAGCACCTGCCTGGAGATATGGGATCCAAGTATGTATATGGAATAGCTGCGAAATCTTTTCTAAAAAAGCTCTGTGTCCTTCAGTCATGGTATCTGCGTAGACTATCGGGAGCACCCTGGTATATGTGCACAAGACATTTGGAGAGTGACCTCAGTGTGCCCAAGATTAGTGACGTAATCAATAAACAGGCAGTTAATTACGTGAAGAGACTAAGAAGTCACCCCAACACACTAGCCAGAAGACTCCTACGCAGACGAAAGAAAGCAGGATGTAGATTAAGACGACGCCTCAAAAAACTTTTCCCTAGGGAACTTCCCAACAGACAAATATACTAACTTAGCAACTACCCATTCAATAAACATGACACCAAACATATTTCATATCATCACAAAACAACTCGCCCATAATCAGACACATTACACCTGAAATCAAACTTACATAGACAGATAAGATATAAGAATATCTACACAATCTAAAAAAAGTTGCCAAATTTACAAAAAGTGACAGAAAATTTAGAAAAAAAATAAATAATATAAAAAAAAAAAATTGGTTTAGTCTCTTTGCCAATTAACTTCCTTTAGTCAGATTTTATAGTTTGGATGTCATTTCTGAGTGGTAAATCAAAAAGCACATTAAATTTTTTTAGTAAGATTGTGCTAAAAAGTGTCAAACTTTTCAATGAAAGTGGTCAATCGAAGCTGCTCACAAGTACTTAAAATCAAGGATGAAAACTTTTTAAATTCAGCGAAAGGTTCACAAAAATCACTCGATTTACGTAAATTTATTATTTTTGGTTTCACATTTCATTTAAAAATTTGTATATTTTTTCCTGATTGGCCTAAGCCAAATTTATTGTTAAATGTAAAACCAAAAAATATGCTCAAAGCTCATGAAATATCTTTATGACAAAACAAATGGCCATAAAACATAAATAATACGCCAAAAAGTGGGAGTAATGGAGTCTGCTTCGCAATTGAGATTCAGCTTGAACTCGCGCCACTCATCTTTTATGCCAAGACGCACTTTTGGTTGGCAATTTGTAGCTAGGTTTGTAATTTACAGGGCTTGTACTTATTCCCCTACGAGTGCACTCAAGTGCATAACTCAATTTACAGCTACAATTTACTTTCATCTGACTTGGCAATTGACACGGACACATGTATGTGGGAGTAGTCTGTATGCAATGGAGTCGACATATGTTTCTTCTACACTTGCTACGTGCATGCCAAGGAATCGAGACCTTCAAGCAAAACTGAGACTCACTGCAAATGCAATTTATAAGGGCTCAGGTGCGTTTGAATGCAATTTAATTAGCCCAGATTCACAGGTACTCCAGGTAAATGGCAATTGCCCTCCTCTCTATTTGCCTTAATTGTTGGTTATGTATAAATAAATTGACCTGGGTAAATTAACGGACACTTGTGCACTGCCAATAAAAGACGTACAAAGAATTAGAAGGATAATGAACTCAACTTGTTGAGCCAAAGAATTTCTCTGCGCCAATGTAAATTGTTTACTGCATTTTTAATAAAAAAAATGTCTATCGTTCGGTTACCATGTAGAATGTGAGTAATAATTTCGCTTGCCAGAGTCGAGCGGAAAGCCTGGTAAATGGCAAAGGAGAACCCTCTGGTGATGTAATTACGAGACTAATTGAAGTGCTTTATGACTTGCTGTATGTAAGACAGAGAAATATTAATAGCTTCAGTTGGTTGCGTTTCGTTGCTCTTAAGGGTGGGCAGCAAAAAAAAATGCATATTTAAGGTAGATGAGGGATAATTGGAGAGAAGTAAACTGATAACACAAGTCCTCTTCACTTTATTTGAAAGAATTTATTTTAGACCCAATCAATCACTTAAAGTCCGGTTAAACGTCATGTTCAAGCAATTTTGATAAAGAGGTGACCGCGGTACAAAATAAGGTTTGCACCTTGATTCGGCCCACGTTTTACACAATTTAAAAAGAAATCCAATTAATTTTTTCAGTATACAAAATAGTATTTAGCAGGTTCGAAAATTCTAATAATAATACTTAAGTGCGCATCAACATCGCAGGTGCCTAGAGCTAGCTTAAAGCGGCTCAGACACCAATGCAAATAATACAAATTTTTCTAAAGTGTAATCAAAGGTTTTTCTCAGGTTTTCGGGTTTTTATTTACACACAATTTACACGGGTTTCTATTTACTTACGGTTTACTATGTAAATGTAGTGTTACGTCTTACTGCTCTGCTGCTACAGACCTTATCGTATTATTCAGTCATAGTATGAACTTTTCTAAACACATTGTCCGACCTATACTTGAGTACTGCTCATGCGTACGGTCACCACAGTATGCCTGCCATCGTATGTGGATTGCCTCCATCTATTAAGCCTACCGTCTCTGCAAGATCGAAGAATCTGTCACTGAGCTATGTTCCTTCATAAACTAATAAATGGCCATACTACTGTTTTCTTTTGAGCCTTTCGATCCCTCCTAGATCTACACGACAGTTCCGGTCAATTTTCTAACATATAAGTCGATCTAATTTCGAATCTCACGACCCGTTTGGAATCATATGCAAGTTATATAACGATTTATACCATTTGGTAACTTTTGAGGGTTCAATGCTGGAAAATGGATCTAATATTTTGTCATACTTATTTTCCCAGCAAATGTATATCTTTGCCTCCGCTTACTTTATGTGAGTCGGAGCACATCATAAGGCTGGAAGGCTTGAAACCTATCGATCGCTCCGTTATAGAGTTGCCATTTTTTGAGTGGAAACAGCATTAAAACAGAGTGACCGTACAACAAAACGTTCTGAGTAAGATGACGGACCTGGTCACACCAAAAGTAGCCAAGGCTAGAAAACTAAAGGTGGCTCTCGAACTCACTTTTCCATAGTTGACATTACTCTTTCATACATTTCAACGCTTTCAAGCACACAAAAAAATGAGGCGTTGATTTGTTCGTAAAACGCCCCAATCTATTCACATACAAAAAAAATAAAATCAATATAAAGAACTGAGGAAAAAAATTATATTTAAAAGGCGCCAAATGTCTGGCGCATTGTAACAAAAGTCAACATATAATTTTGGGGATATTTCACAAGAAACGAATTCGCACAGTTAATCACGCAAACTTAAGCCAATTGGTAGGCAATGGCTGAATGGTTCGTATGAGTTATATTTAAAAAAATAAATAAAAATATGTGAAAGAACTGTTGATTACTTCTAGTCCTCCATCAAGATTCATTAATTAATTAATTACCATTTCTAATTAACAGGTCAACCATCAATGTCAGCCGCCATGGTCTCCTTTAATTAAGTGCAAAAAGCAAGAGGGAAACATTTTGATTTATTGCCAACATGTACGGACTGCTTTTGGAGAATCTCTCCGAGTACATTAAGTCTGTGTATGGTGAGGAGAAATGGGAGGATATCAGACGACAGGCTGGCATAGATGCGCCCTCGTTTAGTGTCCATCAAGTGTATCCCGAGAACTTGTTGCAAAAGTTGGCCAAAAAGGCTCAACAGGTGGGTGTTTAAATATCTTGAGATTCACAAAATTTCCTATACATTTGGTTACTTCTAGGTTCTGGGCGTTTCGGAACGTGAGTTTATGGATCGTTTGGGCGTCTATTTTGTGGGCTTTGTCGGGCAATACGGCTATGATCGTGTTTTATCGGTTTTGGGACGGCATATGCGTGATTTTCTAAATGGACTGGACAATCTGCATGAGTATTTGAAATTCTCCTATCCGCGCATGCGAGCGCCCAGTTTTATTTGTGAAAACGAGACCAAACAGGGTTTGACCCTGCACTATCGCTCAAAGAGACGCGGATTTGTATATTACACCATGGGCCAGATACGGGAAGTGGCACGCTATTTCTATCACAAGGAGATGCACATTGAGCTGGTGCGTGAGGAAATTCTCTTCGATACGGTGCATGTAACCTTCCAGTTGACATTTGATAATCGCGCCTTTACACTCGCCTCGCTGGCGATGACGCGAGAGGAGAAACATTTGCCCATTAGCGCTCATGTTCTCTTCGAAATATTCCCCTTCTGTATTGTGTTTGGGTAAGTGGAGTACACTGATTAAGTGTAACAATTACACGACTTTTCTGATTTAGCGCTGACATGGTGGTACGCAGCATAGGCAACTCTTTGATGGTAATTTTACCCGATTTGTTGGGTAAAAAAATTACAGCCTGGTTCGATTTGGTGCGTCCGCTAATTGCATTCAAGTTTCAAACAGTAAGTACAGATGCAACGTATCCAATTGCTTATTAATTAAGTTTGACTGTGTTACCCTTTCAGATACTCAATCGCACGAACAACATATTTGAGCTGGTCACTGTGGATCCGGTTAGTGAGCGTATGGATTCACAGAATGAGGATTTACTACTGCACGATGATGGCAGCGAACCGGAGAAGTCATTGAGGTTGAAAGGTAGGCTGTGTAACAGAGTAAATTTAAATAGTTTAGGTCTCAGTTTATAAATTTTAATAGCAATTTTTTTTATTGGTATGGGAATAAATAGATACTAAAATATTGTAGAAACTTTTCTTATGATTACTAACTTCATCTTTAATGAGTATAGTCACATATTGATTGGCTCTAAGGCTATAGTTGAGAAATTCCATAATTTGGTTTCATGCACGGAATGGTTTTAAGAAGCATTGAATTTGGATTCCCAACCACTAGGACATCCAGTTAAACCATATATCGGAAAGCCTTTCAAAAGAAAGGAGTCCTGCCGTCCTTTGCGGAGGCAATACTGTATCAGTTAGATAAATAACACTGCCCATCGAAATTAGCCACTTTGTGAGGTGCAGCCCAGTTAATTTGAATTTATTATAAGTTCATTGATTCCAAAAATGCTTTCGGTTTAACTCCATCAGCTTTTGAGTTAGTATAAAAATTGGCAAATTACTGACAATTCAAGTTAGACATTTGGACTCTCATATATTTAGTAAAAGCACTTAGCTCAAATTTGCTATCTAGAAACATTTTCCCCCTATTTTAAAGAAGCACATTAGAAGATTCCAAAAAATCACTAATTTTTATGCATTTCTACGCTTCTGTACTGAATTTGTCAGTGCTAATTCAGACGTGAGAAGTAGGAATTGCTCCAATTCATGACTGATTTCAGTTCTGTTTTCAGTACTACCCATGAAATTAACCCATGAGAAGAGAAGGGTATGACGTAGTAGACCCTGTCTGTGTTAAATTCATGGCTGAAATGCATGTAAAGGCAGCCATGATATCAGTACCAGCCCTTCCAAATCAAGACTGATTCAGCTCTGATTCAGTACTGAGCGGTACTGAATGGTTTAAACTTTAAAGCTAGGTTCTCATACGCTGACAATTTTGTCAGAGACCATTTAGCTCTGAGAATGCGCTCTTGAAAATTGTCAGAGTTCATTGTCAGAGCGAGTACCGAGCAATCAACAATATGCTATGACAATGAGCATGGAAGGGGGTCTTGAAATTATGAAACTTGTTTGATAATTGTCAGAGGAACCTTTGAGAATTGAGCACACAATTATAAAATGTAAAGCAAAGAAGACTAAAAAACCAACTACAATTAATTGAAGAGCTGCAAGATGGACAAAGTGGGCGAGTCGCAGATTTTATGGAATCTGGCCATTAAAAAGCATTTGGATATATAACTTGTGGCCCTGAATCTTTTTTGGTATGCTTCTCCCGTTGTTATGGCTGGTATGCCATTTACCCAAAGTATGCACACCACCCTCTGTAGCCCCCACAGCAAACGAAAAGGCCGTACATCCCACGGCCAAGCAGCCCTAAGCCTTTGCTGTCTCCACAGCCCATTATAGTAGTGTCTCCTCCGGCTTACTGTGGTAGGTTCCGTTGCTCCCGCCGCTCCCGTTGCTACTGTCGTGGCCACCAACCAGCAACCTTTAAATCTGTATTCAACTAATACGTTCGGCGAGTATGAACCGCCTCCAGTCCATGGAGCTGGCTGTGGCTATGAATATAACCTCTGGTTAAATGTGCTAATTCTAATTTCCACTTGCGTTTTGGGCTGTCGTTATAGCAGCATGTCTCAGTGCTCAACTTCCGCTCCCGCAGGCCAAAATAAAGGACACTGCTTATAACTCCAGCCCCAACATAAAATGCATCCATGAAAGGGACCATGGCATTGCCTATGACCTCTGAATTTCCCCTAGTGACTTCCATTTTCAGTTTTATACACTCTTTTATTATATTTGATTTAGCCCGCTAAATTTTTAAACAAACAACAGCTGACTTTTTGCAATTGCCTGGTCACACTATATTGACAGAGCGGCTCTGTTATCAAACAATTTCCGCACTGACAATATTGTCAGCGTCTGAGTACCTAGCTTAATCATGAAGAAACTTACCAACATTCAAGCTATGTCTCTAAACAGGGTTGTAAATCGAAATTATCATTACAATTACCATTACAATTTGTTGGGTAATTGCAATTACAAATTTTACGTAATTAAAAATTACAATTACCATAACAATTATTTCAATAATTGTACCAAAAAATAATATAATTGGTAATTAAAAGTAATTGAAGTAATTTTCGATGCCATTTTTCATTACATGAAAGTAGTTGTAATGGTAATTAAATGTTGAACTACAAAATAATTGTAATAATAATTCAATTCAATGAACCGATTATTTCCCTCTTTGTAGCTTTGGTATTTATCAAGGGACTAAAAAAAATTATCTCATTCATACATATCGCAAATTTTTGTTGATATATTCTCGTTTCTCAGGTCAAATGGTGTATATGGAAAACTGGCGTATGATTATGTTTCTGGGCACACCTGTTATGCCAGATCTTACTTCTTTAATAACCACAGGTCTTTACATTAACGATCTGTCCATGCATGATTTTAGTAGAGATCTTATGTTGGCGGGCACACAACAGTCCGTAGAACTAAAGCTAGCCCTGGACCAGGAACAACAAAAGTCCAAGAAATTGGAAGAATCCATGCGCTTGGTATGTAATTTTTTAAGCCAAATCGCCGATTTTTTTTTGGTAACATACTATGTTTCTATATCTATGCTATTTATAGCTGGATGAAGAAATGCGACGTACAGATGAGCTGCTCTATCAGATGATACCCAAACAGGTGGCCGATCGTTTGAGACGTGGCGAGAATCCCATTGATACCTGTGAGGTGAGTTTGAAAATGGATTTCCGATAGGTTGAGTTATCATTGCCTGATCCTTTTCCACAGATGTTTGACAGCGTGTCCATTCTATTCTCGGATATTGTGACCTTTACGGAAATCTGCAGTCGCATTACGCCCATGGAGGTGGTCTCCATGTTGAATGCAATGTACTCAATCTTTGATACATTAACCGAACGTAACTCGGTCTACAAGGTGGAGACCATTGGGGATGCTTATATGGTTGTGGCTGGTGCACCCGATAAGGATGCCAATCATGCCGAGCGAGTCTGTGATATGGCGTTGGATATGGTGGATGCCATTACCGATCTGAAAGATCCCTCGACGGGACAACATTTGCGGATACGTAAGTTTCAATTCGCTGAAAAAAAGAAGCAAATTTCATTTCGGCCCACATAAAATCAAAAATGCACATTTTGATTTTAATCCATTTAAAACTTGGGCCCAAGGGACGAGCAATTCCATTACGGTGACCAAACGCATACCTGTCATTTTCGAACGCTGTTGCCCTTCACCAGAGAGTGAGACAAAAAATCATCAAAGCCTTGGGCCATGGCTCTGAATACGGTCAGAGCAGTTTTTGCGGCAAAGCTGATTCAATTAACTGCAAAAACTTGCTGGTAAAATTGACTGGACACAGCCATTGGATGGCAATGCTTTGGGTTTAGTAAAAGCGCAGCTTTTATTTATTAAAGTAGGCAAAATAAAGGCTGTCAACAAAATTGTAAACACGTATAAAAAAGGCTTTTCAACTAAGGAAGCCTAACAAAGAAAATCTAACAAATTTACAAATTAAACTAATAATGACTCCAAGACGATGGGGGAATTCTGACCAGTTATGCCCTGATTCACAGCCAATTGTAGTCAGAGACGTTATTCCCCCCGTTGGGGGAAGATTGTTCAGCCAGACCGGCAAGCTATGCCCCGGAGATAATTATAGAGCAGGGGCCGGCAAAACACACATGCTCATTCTGGCGTTGCGTGTTTGTGTTTAACAAAGCGAGAGCGCGCTCATTTAGCATTTCTTTGTTGTTGCAAAAGAGAGCAGTATAAGCACGTATACTGTCAGTGTGTTGACGTCGCTGCCGCAGAGCGAAGTCGTATAGACTTCACATAGGGAGGCGCCGGACTCTGTTATAGACAGACGTTTTTAGAGAGAACAGAAAAATATCTGTATAGAGCAGGTGATAGAGATCGTTGTAATTTTGACATCACGAAAAATTTCTCGTGAAAAAGTTGATATTCCGCAGAGTCTTAACAGAGTCTGCTAAGCAGCTGCTATTAAAACGATAACATACTTTTTCCTATTGATAAACGTTTCAAAGAAACCTTGAGCTTATTATTGCGCTGTTAAATGAACCCGCGAACTTACAAGCAACACCTCATATAACATATTTTGTATGCAATTGTTATAAATTATTATTATTAAATGAAATTAATTACACATTAATTGTTATCAGTATGCCTTATTCAATCGGCAGTATGAGTCTCTTCCACCTGCAATTGAACGTCGGTAATAACCTCTTCCGACATTTTTTGTGTGACTCTTCTATGTGCGGACTGCTGCTGCTGCCTCCGTCCAAGCAGTGGCGTATATAGAGCCGCAGAACTCGAAAATGGAATTTGGCAGCGGTCCCTAGGTGGCCACGTAACACTTGGACACTTAGTCGGCGCCCTGGCAGGGAAACGTTACGAATTGGAAGTGATTTATTACCTGGATATAGTTGGCATGAATGTAGGGCACATCCTCGTTGCCCGATCCGCTTTAGCTTGGTCTACTTCAGGTTTCAGGGGGCAATTGTGGCTGCACTATCTGCTAGACTACCGCTTGATAGGATGGCCAGCAGTTCGGTGTCCACTGAGGGAGCTGGCATTTGGTTTGTGGTCGTTTTACTGTCACGATCATTGAGCACCGGCGGCTGTTCAATGATATTAATCTTGGTCTGGTAGCTGTGATCGAAGACATAGTTAAGCCGAATCAAATCGAACTGATTGAGGGGACCGGAGGTACATATATAAAAATGGAATTTTCAACCATTTCAATATATTTTTAAGATCAAATTGATATTTTATAATGTCATTATTACCCAAAAAAATGAATTGGAAATGGCAGGTTTTCATGAATTTCTCTATTAAAATCGAGGTAAATTCGATCTCAATTTGGTTTTTATAAGCAAGGGGAGTGAAGAAAAGTATCGGAGCCGAGAGGGCAAGCAAATTTTGAGAGAACAGCGTAAAACATGCTCTCAAAGTTTAATTTTTCATGGGAGAGAGGTGTGTCCAGAAACTACTGACGGGAGAGCGCAATCGGTTATTGAGACCAGAGCACTGTCGTCAGATGTGAGCGGCCGTTAATTCATTTAATGTTGAACTTTTCGAGTGTGACGAATCGATTAAAGGATTGTATAAAATAAAGGCAATTAAACACGTTATTAATTAAAAAAACGGCGACTTGTTCCGCGACCTCGACGTTATCTAAGCGAATGTCTTGTCCACCCGACCACGGCCCTTGTTGCTTGCTGGGCGACAAACTGCTAACTGCATACATTCTTAACTGATTTCGCCGCCAGGTCTCCCATATGCCTGATAGGCGAGTGAGTTAAAGCGGCTTCGTCTGTGTGTGTTACAATCTTCGAGGTTCCGAGTTCAAGTCCCAGTAAAGTAGGTAAACAAAAAAATGTTAATGCTATCTTTAAATCGTTCACAGCTGAGAAAAAAGTGGGTGGTGGTTCACTGTGGTTGGGGGGTGGTGTGGGGGTGACCAACACCACATTGATCGATCGGGTCTTTTTCTCTTTGATTGTTCAGTTGCTTTTCATAGTGCCTTTCCACTTTCCCCATCCAGGTGTGGGTGTACATTCTGGTGCCGTAGTGGCAGGTATTGTGGGCTTAAAGATGCCCCGCTATTGTCTGTTTGGTGACACTGTGAATACTGCCTCACGCATGGAGTCTACCAGTATTGCCATGAAGGTGCACATCTCCGAGTCTACGAAAATATTGATTGGTCCCAGTTACAAAATACTCGAACGTGGTGAGATCGATGTCAAGGGCAAAGGCACCATGGCCACCTATTGGCTGGAGGAGCGAGAGAATCGTATGCCCTTACAGATGACGGCAGGTCTGCAGGTGCATTCCATGTCAACTACGCCAGCTACACCCAATCCAAGAGCTATTATGCCCCCTCCCAAGCCCTTAACTCCCATCATGCCACCCAAAACTGAGGTGGCAGTTCCCACTTCGAGTATTGGCACTGTGGCCATAGCAGCTGCAGCAGCCGTTACGATGCAACACCAACATAACGTAGGAGAAACTTTGGATGATCGCTCTAGTCGCATTTACTCACCTGTAACCTTCAAGGATGTGGCCAAAAGAAGCATAGCCAATTCACCTGTTCGTTGCAGCGCCGGATATGCCTATACAGACCATGAAAAGCGACGCGAATCACGTTCTAATTCTACGGGTCATGTGTTTATGCGTTCCCCTTCTGACATATTTGGTTCCCTGATACTGGACACGGAGGAATTTCTGGAAGATTTACAAATCTCACGTGGTTCACTGGCCAATAATAGCCCCACACCACCATTTCGTATAGGCAGCGCTCCGCCAAAGCCGCGTGCTAGTAATCCAGATAAGTATACGCCCGAGGAGCTGGCCGCCATGGATCAGCTGACACCACCATCCACAGCACCGCCCAGAGAGACGGCCACCTGCAGCAGTGCCAGCCTGAAGCCATCCACTTCGAGTGCATCATTGGATAGAGAAAAGGCGGCCAAGCTCAAGTAAGTAGGGATGGGCCAAGGAATTGCTCTTCAACTCCACTCTAATTAGAAAAATCACCTTCTCTACCAGCACCAACATGGCGGCAGCGGCTCCCGCGGCAGCTGTGGTTTGTCCACGTCGCGCATTGTCGCCCGCCGTAGCGGGTGGCACAGCCCCTCCAGTGGTGGTCAGTAATCGACCGAGTTCTAAAGACTCCGTTTCATCAATATCCCTGCACTCACCGCCTCCACATCGCTCATGTTCGGCACCAGCTCGTCCCCATTCCATGTCCAAGGCAGCACGCAAAGCTTTCCTGGCTGCCAAACAAACCAAAGCCATGGAGAAGCTTGACAAAATGATTGAAGAAGTCCATGAAGTGGAATCCCAATCGGCGGCCAGGGCAGCACAGCTTAGGCTGGCCATTCTAGGAGGTGGCAATGGTGCTGGCGAGTTGGCCGAAGGTGGTTGTCCACTATTTCTGCCACCACCGCCACCATTGGTCAGTTCCGTATCCGATTCCAGTATTTGCAATCATGGGTAAGTGGGGGCGAAAGCAGTAAAAAAGATCCATTTGATATTATAATATCCATTTTTCATATCCTTTGGATGATATTCAGCTCCATTGGATGAAAATCTAAGGTCAATTTAAGATTAAATGGATATTATTAATATCCTTTTAACGAGTCCAAATGGATACCAAAATCTTCAAAATAATGTTTTTTTTCTGTGTACTTTTTTGCATTTTTCAGTCACAGTCATGCACCCCGGTGCCCTCAACTGAGCAACAGTCAAAGTTTCCAGCATGCACGCAGCCCGGGGCCTTCCATTGCCCATCAATGCTGCAGTGGCTTTGGTCATGGAAATGGACGACACTCGCATCGCATGCATTCGAATGCCTGTCGCATTCTGTAAAGGGATTAACTCAATTTCGATATCCCGTCTTATCCCGCGTGCTTTGACAGCAATTATTAGAATCTAGTTAGTGGTTGACTCTCGTTATGTACCTAAAATGTATCTGTAGCTAGTCAAAAGGGCTTTAAACGTTCAACTAGGTCAATGTCTATATAAATATGTATGTATATGTATACTATATCTCTAGCTAAATATGGTTCAAACTATTTCAAAATCTTGACCTCTCAACTATGACAATACTTCAAAAGAAAGAGAAAACTATTTTCAAAAATAAAAAACAAATGTTGAAACTTTTCGACAGACACACAAACACTTAACTGAGGCTCACAAAATATCAAAAATGTATTATATGGAAATATTATATAGAAATGTATGTGTAGTAGCTAAATGTTTAAGCTATAGTTGTTATGTCTACATATAAATAAAGTAAATTAACGTTTCAAACTAATTACTGAAAAGAATAAAGCAAAACAAAACACACAAGTTACCCCAGCAGATTCCTTACTATCTAGAATATGGGTGCCCTTAGCTAGCTTGCGGCCGCGAAGACATCCCTTGCAGGGAACGTGTCTAGTTTACAACCAGAAATATAGCAGTCACTGAGAACTTGCAAATGGTTGCACTTCCTATCCAAATCAATGTATTGAAGTCGTACATTTTACACAGCCAAGTCATCGGCAGGTGACAATTGTCCCCGTCAGCAGCCATTTGCAACCAGTTTATTGCCAGACTGAATCAGTGGGAGAGAATTATCCCTGCAGCAGCCATTTTCAACCAGTTAAATACCAGTTGACCTTTGTGCGTTCCTTATGACAGTCTGTTTATGTCGCTTCTCCGTATAACAGTACATCGAAATCTGTCGGTCAACTCACTCAACACCAATTCGTTTCAATTGGACTACAACTAGTTCAAATAAGTATTTCAAACGAACATTTTTTCGGAAGCTAATATTTGCTGATGTTCAACTCACACGAATATAGCTATTTTGCTACCAGTTAAATTCTACTAGCATTCGAACTAGGTGTAGGGCAGTTTTTATACTCTGTACCAAAGGTACATAGAGTATATTAAGTTTGTGCAAAAGTATGTAACAGGGAGAAGGAATCGTTTCCGAACCTATAAAATATATATATTCTTGATCAGCATTAACAGCCTAGTCGATATAGCCATGTCCGTCTGTCCGTCCTTCCGTTCGTCCGTATGAACGAAAAGATCTCAGAGATGGTAAGAGATAGAGGTTTGATATGTATGGGACATATATTTCTTATACTTGCGTGCAGATCAAGTTTATTTTCCATTTTTGATACGCACCCTCCCGCCCCCGCAATTCGGAAAAAACGTGTATCTTCCACAGTTTTGATGATAGATGGTTCGTACCTTCTAGAGATATCTAGCAATCAAAATTATTTATCGATTTGCTGAAGGAATGATAAAGATCGGATGAACCATACTCAAGTTATGAGCAAAAAACGGCCAGTTAACACCTCCCACCCCCCCACCAAAAACCACAGCAACATTCGATAACCGTTCAATAGTGGCTATCTTAGTAAGAGAGAGAGAGAGAGAGAGAGAGAGAGAGAGAGAAACATAGTGAGCGCACCGCGTTGTGCCTTCTGATAGTTTCTCTCTCTCTCTCTCACTAAGATTGCTTCTTTTGAACTGAACGTTGTGGTTATGGGTGGCGGGGGTGGGGGTGTTAACTGGCCGTTTGACTCGTGAGCAAATGCGAGTCTAAGGGTACAGAGTATGTTATAGTCGGGCTTGACCGACTTTCTTTCTTGTTTTTTTGTTACTAGTTGACAATTTATCTGCAGGATCAATACAAAAGAGTAAAATATTTCTTAAGCAAAAGAAAGAGAAAACCGAAACGAAATCGTCCCCCAACAACAAAATCTACATTAAAGACAACGCATACACATCTTTGTTGTTGGGTTCGAATTTAATCATCGTTTTTTCATCGTCGCCAGCTTCATATATTCCACCTATCATATTATGAAATTTCTGATCACATTAGAGAATTTTTCGATTCCAGAGTCTGACTAAAATAGTCATAAATGCCCTCGTTTTCTAATCATAAATGATACTTTTGTCGTGAGAAAATGGTACCCTAGCAGGGACTCTTCATGAAGATTTGTTCATATCCCGTAATTCTGATCAGTTTCGACTTATGTTCGAGTCATTTGCGAGTCTTTTGCCACTCTTTTTTTAATGAATCACATTATGAGCAAATGCACGAGTCATTTTCGAGTCTTTCCTTAATCGCACATGAAATTAATCTCTTTTTTAATCATCAAAAGGGCTCGAAAAAGAATCATCAAGGGGATTCTTGTTAAAATGATATTCCAAATGCTAGGTGGGATACTATTGTGGTCAAAAATCACGGGGAAGTTTAAATTTAATTTGTGTCTATTTTTAAGTGCAAAATTAAATTTTCTGTGCAAAATTACACCTCAAAATATTCATTAGTGTTTGAGATACGCGTTCTTTGGTAAACAGCTTAAAGTGAAATTTTCGTTTTTTATGTCAAACTATTCAGCAACGCAGTTCCATTAAATTTTGTGTTGAAAATGTTGCAGAAGGCCTTCGGTGAGCAAGCTCTAGCGAAAACAAAAGTTTATGAGTGGTACAAAATGTTCAAAGAGGGTCGAGAAAGCGTTGAAGACAAAGCACGGCCAGTAAGACCATCAACATCAACTGTTGAGCTACACGTCAAAAAAATCAAAGAATTGGTGCTTCGATTGACAGTCCGTGACCTTACTGACCTTGTTGGAACTTCGAAAGGATCAGTGAAATCCATTTTGAAATACCATCTTGGCCTCAGAAAAGTGAAATCTCGATTGGTGCCAAAAACGCTCTCATACTGCTTCTCGTGATCATTTCGCCAAAAATTTTTGAAAATTGGCACGTTGGCACAAGTGTATTGCATGCGGGGGGACTACTTTAAGGGGGATTCAATGAATTTACAAAACTAAATACAAATTTTTTGAATCATAAACAAATTTCCGGTTTTTACCCACAATTTTTGTTATATGCATATTTATTTACCCCAAGACAACATACTAAGATTCGTTTGCTTTAGACCATTAGTTTATGTAGCTGGCATTTTACGAGAGTCTGAAGCCTGGAATGCGTGTAACTCAGGACAAACCATCAAAACGCGGTTGCCGCTAATGATGAGACACAGATGAATCTAAGCTCGATGTCAAAGTAGGGTGGGTAGTTTTCTCTACCGACCTAAATATGGAAATCTCATTCCAGCTCCCTGATCATTGCAGTGTGCACCAAGAGTGGATACGCAAATCCTTCCGGATTGCGCTGTAGCTAGTTTAACCTGAAACGAACCAATAGACTTTCGCTTCAAAACAGTGAAAACATCTCACTTCTGGTTCTGGAAGCACGCTTGGGCGTCGCTCACGACATCTGTAAAATCTGCAAGTCTGAGGAAGAGGAGGAGACATTACTACATCTTCTTTGCCACTGCCCAGCTCTTGGTATAAGGAGACTTAAAAAGCTCTAACTTTTTTTTGTCGCAGTTTACTCGCTTCGAGGTGTGTAACAACAAAAAAGTCAGGTGCAGTGTGTGCCATCGAGACTTGTTTTTTCTGATGCGGTTGTTGGACGGCTCTCAAACTCATATTTCGTGCCCACGGCTGCTCTATAGCAACCACTTTAACCGGTTTATTTCTTGATTTGATTAATATTGGCATCAACAATTTGCATTCTTTAATTCTCTGTCCTCTCCATTTGGCGAATTCCGTAGCTATTTTATTTTACGAAAGATATTGAGAATCAAAATGAATTGGAATATTTTGGTTCAACTTGTTAAATTTTAATATCTTAAAATAATAAAAATATATTTTTTTTATATGAAAGATGGGCAGTCTGAGATTTATACCAAATTTACCTTTTACTTCATTCACCTTCTATGCATATAAGTAAAAGGTGTTTCATTTTATCATTGCGCTTTTAATGTGAAACTCCAGCTAAAGTGCACAAACTGCAAATGACAATTAATTGGTGACCATTTCAATAGCTTATCATAAATATATTGATTACTTTTATAAAACTTCAAATGCAAACATTTCGTCTTAAATAGTTGCTGAACAATTTGCAAGTTTTAAATGCAGTTTTGACAGTTTACAAGTAATCTTTTAGAGTAAATTGCGCTTAACAAAAAATCAATGGCAAATCTGAGATCATAAATATTTAAAAAAAAAAAGATTATTGTGCTACTTATTTTTATTAACAATTTGGAATTTATGTTGGTTTTTTTTTGTAACTTGTTCAGCTTATTGCACTTTTGGCATATCACATCTGAAATGAGTGTTGCAAGCAGTTGGGGGGAGGCAAGAAAAAAAGAAGTTATATAACTAAGCAATGCAACATACAAATAATGTACAGGTTAATGTACATTTTAGGGGCGACTGGGTTTGGTTGGACCTTGTTCGGTGGGTTTCAAACTGTTCGGGTTTTATTTTATGAGCGCTCGATCATGGGCGTCTGCACTGCCTCTTCATTTGAATAGATAACCGTGCCGTCTAAAGTTTCAATAGTTTGTACGGTGGTCTTGCAATAGAAACAAACTTTCGAGTTCATCATGTGCTGCATTATACAATCACTGCAGGATTGATGCTTGCAAGGTGTAAACACAGCAGTGATGGGCTTGGCACAGCAAATTGGACACAGCGAATCCTCTGAGGGCAGTGTTATATCGGAGAGTAGGGTCTGCTTGATCCGTAAACTTTCAATCAAGCGACGCACATCTTCGATTTCATCCGTGCCAATGTGAGTGGGAACTAAAGTAAAGAATTTGGGTACACAACAGCTCCAATAAATCTTTTATCCAACTACTTACAATCATTCAGTCCAAACTTAATGATGGGTGGATCAGCTCTAATCCGCTTGGAGTTGCTTGGGAATGGCACTTTTACATCATTCGTAAGTGGATCTATATGCGGTCTACTCGATGGATCGAAATTGCCACGCGGTATATTCTTCTGTTCCAGCAGCGGCGTACGTATTTCACCCAAGGAAAACTCCAGAGTGGCAAACTGAAAGCTGGGATCGGTGAGAAAGGCACGCGATATGCGTGTAACTTTCTGTGGTGTGGAATCATTTTCTATTTCAACCCTCAACAGGGCCATCAAAATGCCCATACAGGCCGTGATAATGGGAAAATGAGTGACTGCATTCAAATCCGCCGAACACATATCCACTACAAATTGAAAGCATCCCGGCGGTACAGTGACACGGGACAAAACCTGACTAATCAGCTGGCAAATGCGATTCAAGAGCAAATCGCTGTTGGGACGCGAAGCATCGTTTACAATCTCAGGTGCAGCTGAAATGATCATTTCCAGACAACGCATTAGCGAGACTGTCAACTCAAAGCACATGGAGCAAATCTTAAGCTGCTTGGGCTCAAAGAGCGTGTTCTCCTGACGCTGGGCAGTGTTTTGAATCTGCAATAGGAAAAGTTATAAGTTATTATAATAATTAACAGGCAAATGTAAAAGCAGTCATGGACCAAGAAATAGCACTCAATGATTAAAATTTTTTTTAGAAAGATGCTGGACCAAATAAATATAAAGGTAAAAAATTGTTTAAAGCATGTTATCCAACGTCTGTGGAAGTCTCGAGAATTCATTTACACTAATCGTGACTATCCACCAAGTCACACTATCATCGCCTAAGAAAGTGTCCATCAATAGCAAAACACATATACATGCATACATTCTAGGTTTTAGCAGCAGCAGCAGAATTTCAGCTTTAATCCTCTCATTTCTCTGCCTGGGCTTGCTGATCTTTTTCACCTCATTAAAACCTCTTCCTCTTCAAAACTTGAAATAGAATTTGCTCCAGAATGCAGCCCAAAAAATAATATGTGTCGGAAATATTATACAATATTAAAAACGCTAGCCTGAGCGTTTTTTGAAATAAAGAATTTGTGGTAAGCATGTTAAAAAAAACTTTTCTCGCTTTGCTTGTGTAATAATTATATCCGTTTATTTAGTACATACATAACCACATACATACAAACATAGGTATCAGGCCTGTTCTCGTTTCTGAGTTTGAACGAATTGGTAAAAGTTTTTATTTCCAAGATATTATTAGAAAAATTCGAGTGAAACCAGGGGTGCCCAGAACCAGCTTACGTCGAAGTAGAACACCAATACATATGGGCATTTCTACAGAAATGTCAACCGCGTCCAAAAATTTCGAAGTCTATAAAAGTATGTTGTTTTATCATATTTTCATACGGAACGAACAAAATTTGACTAATGTAATCAAATCTTACATTTATTTAAAACCCATTTCGAAATATTCGGATTAACGACCGCGCTGGCGCCATTTTTCTTATTTGGACATTAATAATGCACTTTTTTTTCGATAAAAGTGCCTTTACATTTCTTTTACTTTTGTTATTTAAAGTCTTTCTAAGGGCACAAATGTTCAAAAAAGAAGGCACAAGAAACCATGAAAAACTATGTGATTGCAAAAATTTTTAAGTTTTTGCTTCGCGTTATAATGGAAACCACATAAAAAGTATGATGGAACAAAATGTCGCATGCGACATGTCGCGTGCGACAGTGATTAAAATTATATAAAAAATAAGCTACTCAATATTTCGGAATCAAATAAATCACATTTTTAAGATACATCAAAGCATAATATTTTAAAATTAGTCGCATTAAAATATTCCTGCAGGTTCCGCTGAAATCAGTGTTTGAACTGTTCGTCTTGAAAGTGACTTCTGTTTTTGTCGCATGCGAATGCATTGGTTTTTTGTAATTATCTTGAAAACGAACAATTGCCCAAATTCAACTTTAGCACCAATTATAGAGCTAATCAAGAGCTATAAGTTTCGCATTTTGTCAAAATAAAATAATGTTTTGTCATATGTTTTTCTTCACTTTGAATGCGTACGAATGTCGCATTCGACATTGGAGAAATGCCCATATGAAGCAAATCGGTGTTTTTTCAAACGAAATCATTTGTCGCCCACCACATGCAAAATTGTATTGCTTCAGTTTAGTCACAACCACAAGGGCACTTTTGGTTGAGCGTGTCAATTCTTTGGCAATCTACATATTGTTCATATAAAACTTTCATTTCACTCTTCAGTGATTTGTTAAAAGATTGATTTCTAGTACCGATATACTGAAATGGTAGGAGGAATATTCCTATAAATAGCCACAACTATATGAGTTATCGAAAGTAGTATTAACGACTATTTTCTGGTATAAAATTTAAATTCAAGAAACCAATTGGGCGCAAAAACGAAGGTATGTAATTTTCTTATAACCGGTTTGAAACCGTAACCGTAACTGAAACAATTTGATTTTAACAACCGTAACCGAAATTTCTTTCCTTTTAATCCCTGGTTCTAAGCAGGAATCCAAACCGGCTAAGGAATATGGCTTGGTTTGGTTCAGTGGTTCTGAGCTTTTTAAGATTTTCGCATTTTTATTGAAATGTAATTCCTAGAAAACATTCAAAAAGCTTTGAATCTCAATATAAATATAGTTATTGCTAACCGGAAAAATATGCAAGCCCAAAGAGTCGTTCGAGACGGATATTCTGCAAGCAATGTTTTGTATGTGGCGTGAGGAGTACCAAAAGAAAAATGTCTGGATTCAGTTATGAACACTTGAACAGAGGTCAAAAGCTTCTTCCTGAGCTGTTTTAGCTAAACTGTCTGATGAATAACCCTTTCCCAATTAAACATTATCAAAGTCGTTCATGAAATGACCCGTTTTTATACCCTGTTCCCATTAAAAATGGGAAAAGGGGATCATGAAGTTGTGCAAATGTATGTAACAGCCAGAAGGAAGCTTCTCCGACCCTATAAAGTATATATATTCTTGATCAGCATCAACAGCCGAGTCGATATAGCCATGTCCGTCTGTCCGTCTGTCTGTCTGTCTGTATGAACGCGTCGATCTACATACCGTACCCAGTTCAAGTTTGTTTCAGATTTGGAAAATTCCCTCCCCCCCTCCCCCCTTAAACCGCAAAAAACTGTCACAGCCACAATTTTAAATTTAGAGCCTGGTGGCTTAATATATACTATCCCTAGGCCTTATATCTAACTACTCTCCAAAGGAAAATAAGATACGAGCAAAAACACAAAAGTTATTAAGCAATTTAGCTTATGGTAGGGGGGGGGGGGGGGGAGAGCGTTAAATTCATGCACGCAGCGCTGCATGCGCAGGCCGCGTGTGAGCGCGCGTGTGTGTGTATGCGTTTGTGTATGTGAGTGTCTTTGCATGTGTGTCTCAATTGAACAGGGTATTTTGTAGTCGGGAAACTCGACTACAGCGCTTTTACTTGTTTTTGGTTTGGTGTTATTGAACCAACTGAATCTTTGTGAGGACATAATAAACTTAAGAAGAGCTGGGTCTATATTGAGCTATATCGAATGCTTTCGAGAGATTAAAAAGAAACGACTTAACAAATCCTTCCTTCCTCTCCTTCTTCCTGCAGCTTCTACAGAAGTGGTTGTCAGAGACTCTGCAGTGACCCGATAAGATCTCGTCCGGAAGTGAGATGTTCTCTCTAATTTGGCGCAGAAGAATCCTGGATTAAACGGGGCGACGTCAGACTAGATACAGCGCAAATCGGAAGGCTTATCTCTTTCTTCGTAGATAGGCACCAGGGTTCTCTATAAGATGCCAGGGGCGTTCCTTATTCAACCAGCTTTTGGATGGCCTTGTCACCACTGTGTTCACCCCTTATTTTTTGTTATCTCAATTGAGGATCTACATCAGAATGAGCTTACCGCCGCGTGGACTACCAATACAAATGAAGAAAATATATCTTAAGCAAAAACAACCACAAGAAAAAGAAAGAAAAATCCGATTTTTGTTTGCGTGTGGTGTGTGTTACTGCTGTCTGATGCGCACGTAGCCAACGACAAAGCCTTCGCTCGGAGAGAACGAGAAGAGAGATCACATTTAAAGTTGTTGGTGCTCCAGATGCCGACGCGCTGGCAACAACAAAACTTTCGCTCGAAAAGAAAGAGAGGAGAGAACGTATATAAATTTGTTGTTGGCCTATGTAGTCTTATGGTAAGCATGGCCCGTATACGCGCCAGCTATTCCTTTGCGTAAAACAACAACGAAAGTAGTGAGTGAGTGTTATTAGTGTAAGAGTTAAGCGCCTGAAAGCTGCTTAAGTACGAGTGTCTCGACTTGACCGCGTTTCAGGCTTTGGATTATTTTAGTCAGCACGCTATGTGCTTTGTCTATAAAGTAGACTGTTGAGATATTAGGCAATATCAAAACCGTTGCATTTTGTTTAATGATATTCACTTCATAACTGAAAACGGTTTCATTTGTTCTATTTCCATGTCCGTAACTGCTAATACTCACCTCCTGCAACAGCAAGATGAACTCCGAGAAAGCCCAATTCAATTGACTCAACACCGAGTTCATGAAAGTGGTGGCAAATGGCTCATCTTCAATCAATTTGGAACCAATTAGACGCTGAAAATGCTTGGAGGGATTAGCAGGAGCCACATTGTGCAGCAACCCGGTATGTGTCTCATTTCTCGAACGACTGCGGCATAAACCCTGATGCAGTGGCAGTGAACCACCCTGCCAGACACTTGGCTGACGTGCATCCTTATAGGCATAGCCCTCACCCATCCAAAAGCGCAAAAGCAACCAATTGCTCTGACCCCAAGCTCGATTTTCATAGGGACGCAACAGGGCACGCACCAAGGAGGTTTGTGAACGTTTAGAGGCACGTTCCAATGCACGAACTCCCGACTTGTGACACGTAAGCGTCCCCAAGGCCTGCAGCAATGAATCCTTACAAGAGGCCAGCACAATTCTGGGATCAGCCGAATGTAAACCCAGAAATTCGGCGGAAGCATTGACGGCACACTCAGCATCTGACACCTCGAACTCGGCACGCAAATCATGATGACTAAAGTCCATGACAGAGTCGAGCAGTATGGGTAAAGTATTCACATAGACCTCGGGTACAAAGGAGAAGAGTGCACCAGTGCTTGAAGCGTACTGCAAAAGTTAAAATTAAAATTTAAAGGAAATCCATGAAGCGACTGAAATGCTTACCGTCAAAGTACGTAGCATGCGCTCCAGCAGCCAAATCAGCAAGGCGCGCCTTTGGCCATTCAAGGCTACACCACGTAGCCAGACTTGTTTTCGGGACAACGAAATAGAACGTGTCTGTGACGAATTAAGTTGGATTCTCTGATTAAACCAGGAATGATTTTATTTACTCACCGCAAACACATTCTGTCGCTGACTAAACTTGGAACGCAACTCGGCCATCACATGCTGATGATTCTCATTCATACAGACATTTGCATGCTGCTCCAGGGCCACCAGTTTGCGCTCAATATCCTCGCGATAATATTTCGTCTCTTTGAGTACATCGTTCAAGGCAGCTATCTCATCCCGCACAGCGGCTATCTTTACTATATACTTGTGGCCAGCGGAGTAATAAAAGATGACACAAATATCCAACAGCTCACTGATACTGGTTTCCGAATCCACATTTCCTGGAGTAGTTTCCGCTGTCTGATTGCCACGCGGATTGAGAAAATGTGTAAAGGTGGTATTGTTGGAGCCCTGAGTGTGTCCAATTACGGCCACATTGTTGATGTTCTCGCCCAGGAGATAGAGGGTGGTATCTAAAAAACAAATTTACTTAAGCAAGTTGCAAAATGAACTGCTTAGTCTTCCACCTACCCACTTCATTGACACGCATCGCATTGCGATCCTCATCATAGATTTGCTGAGTCCGAGTGGGTCCTAGTCGCGCATCAATATCCGGTCGGTGGACCTTACGCAAATGCGACAACACTCCACCCACGCGATCAAAATGCATATAATCAAAGGTGCCATCAATAAAATAGTCCGGATTAACTTCCGCATTCTTGCCCGGCAGCTCCTCCTTAAACATACTCCTCACCTGATCAATGAGTATGCAGACAAAGGCCAAAGCCACTGGGGCATCCAAAGGATGCTGTATGCTGGATTGCATAAAGAAGAAGGCATGAAAGGGCTGCCAAAAAAATAAGATCTTAGTAAACGAAGAAGATGTAAGAACTTATGTAAGCCTACCCTTTGTTCCATACTCAGATCTATAACATAACGTCGCATTTTATTGAGGAATATCATCCGACTGGACGGACTATCCTGTGAACCATCTGAGTTGATCAACAGCGTATCGAGCAAATCTTTTTGAGCTGCATACAAATGTTCGGTGACCTTACGCACTTTGTCCACGACACTTAAATATTTATCCTTTGGTCCATCAATGCCCTCCGTCCAGGCTAAATAGTCGGGCAGTAGTTCTTCCATTATATAAAACTCCAAGGGATGAATGTACAGAAAGAAGGCAAGGCTATGGGTAGAAGAATACCGTAATTAGTTAAAGATTTAAGCATCAAACTAGAAGTTTTCCCTTTTTATGTTCCTCTTTTTGGTTACCTACTTGGCCTCATCATTATTGATCGTATCATATTCTGTACGGCTGCATAAACGTGAATTCTAATTTAAAATAAAAAATTATAATGCCGACAGTTGATTAAAAACTTAGCCAAAGTCATTTTTGAGTTTTATTAACTCGATAAGGGAGAATGAATCATTTCCGACCTTATAAAATATATATATTCTTGATCAGCAACAATAGCCGAGTCAATATAGGCTTGTCCGTCTGTCTGTCCGTCTGTATGAGCGCACAGATCTCACAGACGGTAAGAGATAGAGGTTTAACATGTATGGGACATATACTTCTTATACTTGCAGGCAGAACAAGTTTATTTTTAATTTTTGCCACGCCCCCTGCCGCTCCCGCAATTTGGAAAAAACGTTTTGTATATAGACGGTTTTGTAGATATACATACTTAGTTTTCAAGACTGTTTATCGATTTTCCGAAGGAATGATAAAGATCGGATGAACTATACTAAAGTTATGACCAAAAGTCAGTTCCCATCAAAGATATGTTTTGATTGGTTACAGTAGTGTCAATTTTGAAAATCAAGTAGTGGCGCCATCTACTACAGGTACAGAGTGTATTACGGTCGGGCTTGACCGACTTCAATGTTTCAATGGTATCTCTCCCAAACTTGCTACTGATCAATATTAGATGCTACCACACAATTCTGCCAAGTTTGATCCAAATCGGATGACTATAGCATATAGCTGCCATAGGAACGATCGGTCGTAGTTCTAGTGACAAAAACTTTTTTGTTTTCAAAGGTAGCGTCTTTTTACTTTTCAGTTATGAATATTATCAGTTTTCCGATGAATATATCGTATAGCTGCCATATAACAAACTGGCAAGCAAATGGTCAAAGTAGTAACGCCATCTATTGCTGAGTTTGGGAAAAATTTCAGCTAAGAATGTTCGACGAAAATGATTTAAAACCAGGGAATCAAACCGAATCGTATTTCGGTTCCGGTTCTGGTTCTGGTACGTACCGAAACTTGTGTTTCGGTAAAAGATTCTGTTTTGGTTCAAACATTATTTCGGTATTCGGTTCCGTACCGGTACCTGAATTTTTATTTATACCGCTAAATACCAGTATGAAGCGGTAAAATATAAAGAAAGATTGGTCATTGAATTTGCGTCCATCCGATTTCTTATCGAAGACATGATAATTACACCCTGGAAAATAAAAGTTCTACGCTAAGGTAATACATACAATGGTGGAACTTTGTCTAGTTTTTTGTCCACCTTTTAAGTACATCTTCTTTTTTTTAAACTTTTTAAGCTGTGGCAAATTGATAATGATTGATGCCATTAATCTTTTTTAGGGAAATTTGTTAAGCGCTGGTCGAAGAAATTTGATGATCCCTGTACGACGAAGATTCTTGATTACGGATCGTGTGTGGTCTTCGCAATATCCGACCCATCGATATAGAATTCTGTTCAAGAGCAATTCTTATTGTTTGCTCTTCGTGGTTTAAACTGGAATTCTGAGGTTCGTTTACCATCGTACTCTGGTAGACCAAATTAACCTCAACGTTACTATTATTAGGATTATCACTAAATACTTGTACTACTAACTATGCCTTGCATGAACCGATTCGTGTCCTCTGTGCTAATTACAGCTAACTCTACCGAGTAATCAACTCAGAAGTTTCTCTTCCTGCTTTAAAATCTACTTTATCCAATTTAGCCCGAAGTTAACATTCCAATATGATTGTCCTTAGCAATTTCATGTCGCTGGATCGTGCCTCTCGTTCGGTTGGGCGGGAGGTGGGCTGCTGTTTTGCCTGGGGTTCGCCTGGTCTCGCGTTTCTTTTATTTCACACTCTATTTTTGAAACCTTACGATTTAACCCAATTGCGTAAGAGTCCCCAAAAACTAAGTGCCAGCTTTGCAGACTAGTTGATCTCAGAACCGAAACTGTACCGGTACAATGTTTAGGTTCTTTTCTGCCTTTCCGTTCCAAGAATATCGGTTCTCGGTTACCGGTATACACAAAATTAAAAATATCGGATTTGTTTCCTGTGTTGGTTCTGAGTTTAAATCGGTTCTTTTCGGTAAACGGATCGGGTTCTAGTTCCGGTTTGATTCCCTGTTTAAACCCTTAATTTATATAAGTTTCACAAGCTCCAATGGTATATAAACTTAGGTCGAGACGAAGCTAACTTTCCTCTATTTTTATACCCTTGGAGAGGGTATATTAAAATTGTCGAGATGTTTGTAACGCATAGAAGGAAGCATCTCCGACCACACAAAGTATATATATATTCTTGATCAGCATGACGAGCTGAGTTGATATAGCCATGTCCGTCTGTCCGTCTGTTTCTATGCTATCTCCTCCGTCAGTTTTAAAGCTATCTTAACCAAACTTTGCACGAAGTCTTTTGGTATAAATACGCTGCACATTTGTCGGAACCGGCCAGATCGGATGACTATCGCATATAGCTGCCATAGGAACCATCGGTCGGAAATGTTGTTTTAGTGAGAAAAACATTTTTGTCTTCAACGCAATCGTCCCCAAACCTCGTATTTATAAGTTTTCTATGCTTTCACATAATTCCACCAAGTTTGATAGGACAACTATATGGTATACCTCATGATACAACCATATAAGGTATGGCGCTCAGAGCAGAAAATGAGCTGAACTTTTTTTCTCAGAGCGCCAATTTGACAAGTGCACGCAAATTTGCATTGCAGCGACAACAAAACAACCTTCCGTTTCAAGTGACATAAGCAAACTAAACTAAAATGACCCGAGCTGAGACAGCACTGAGGGAGCGCCATACCTACTATGGTTGTATCATGGTATAGCTGCCATAGAAATTAGGTGTAGAAAATGTATATAGGAGACCTTGTCAAAAATATGTACATTTGGCGGAATGTACATATTTGTGTGAGGAATCAGGCTTCTAATTTATATAAATCATACAAGCTACAAGCGTATAAAAACTTCGGTCGAGCCGAAGTTAGCTTTCCTCTATTTTTTCCATTATTTTCGCTCTGTGTATTTAAACTGCGAAACCGACTTGACTAAGCGATTTATTTAAATTCTGTCCAACTCTATCTAACGTTTCAGAATTGAGATATATAAAAAAGGTAAGTGTACCTACCGAAAAATTTAGAAAAATTTATATTAAAACAAGAAAGTCGGTCAAGCCCGACTGAACTCTACTCTGTACCCAGCAGTAGCAGCACTGCAGCTGCGCTGCGGCAGCGAACTTTCTTTTGGTCATAGCTTGACCAATAGATGGCGCCACTAGTTGATTTTCAAAACTGACCAGATGATTTGTAGCATAGTAGTGGCGCCCACTACTATAACAACTGGTACTGACTTTTGGTCACAACTTGAGTATCGTTCATCCGATCTTTATCATTTAATCAGCAAGTCGATAAATAATCTTGATTACTAAATATCTCTAGAATGTACAAACCTTCTATCTAGAAAACTGTGGGAGACATAACGTTTTTTCTGGATTGCGGAGGCCGGAGGGGGAGTGGCAAAAACTAATAATAAACATGATCTGCCTGCAAGTATAAGAAGAATATGTCCCTTACAAGTCATACCTCTATCTCTTACCATGTCTGAGAACTCTGCGTTCATACAGACGGACATGGCTATATCGACTCTGCTGTTGATGCTGATCAAGAATATATATACTTTAAAGGGTCGGAGATGATTCCTTTTGGCTGTTACATGCTTTTGCACAAACTTAATATACTCTATGTACCTTTAGTACAGAGTATAAGAAAGTTTCCATAAAAAAATGTTCGTTGCAATTTACAATATTCATTAATGATATCGTTTGCCTACTTATGTTAAAGCCCTTCAAAGTAATCTAAATTCTATAGCCAACTGGCGCGTGCGCAATTCTATTTATTCTACTTAACATATGGAAAACAGGAGGTGCCGATTCCGATGCCGTTGGATTTAGAAGTGTTTGACTATAAATTTCAGTTTTCTGAGCATCTAAATTACATCCTAACCAAAACTTATTCACTGCTTTGCTTTGTAAAGCGCAATTTTAAACAGTTTAATTATCCTTATACACGGCTAAGTCTGTTCTCAGTCTCTTCTTATAGTTTAATGGTGACTGTAAGTTTTAGGTTATATTGTATTAGCCAGCTAAGATAATTCATTGCCGAAATACACTAAATAAATATATATACTCAAGAATGGTTCCAAAAGAATCTGTGTTTGATGACACGGGACGCTTTTTTGCATTTATCCATAACTTGTTGGACAACAAACGAATGGATTAACCAATTAAGATTCTTTTAGGTTCAACGAACAGCTGTTTGAGAGATGACAGAAAAGGATTTTTGCGTTTATCGGGAAGCGAGACGGAATAGCTGTCTTTTTCCTCCTGCTGATGGAATACCACCAAGATAAACAACGCAAGTCCTAAAGATCATATTCCGCCTCCTACTATTGTATTCAGCATCCAGGCGGGTACCGTCTGGATTCTGCTCCACATCATAATAGTGTGTACCAAGTAGACGTGGCCATCCACAATGTTCGCATATACCTGAGCACACTTTATTTTTTGATTCTTCCCTCTCTCTTCAGACTAATATAATGTTCTTTCAAATTCGTCAGTGTTATTCTCGATTTTCTTCCACTAACTTAAAACGTTAAGTTTCATCTTACCAATGCTTCTTGAACATCTTCCCCTCGAGTAAATACTTCCTCGTTTGCTCATGCAAACACAGGCAATGCAGCATGCCCAACGCTTGACGATGCTTCTCATAGTCCAATCCCTGTATTGTGTGCGTATATGTGGCCAGTAAAGCATTCACCATTTTTCGCAGCACAAACTTAATCTCATCGCCCTCCATGAAGTTCCAGAACAACGACAACAGTCCCTGTAGCACACTATGACGATTCTCCTTTTCCGCCTGTAGCGAGGTCATATACGAAATCCGGCTCAGCAGCACATCCTCAATAATATACGCATCGAAAATCTCATTCGTGAAACGTTCAATCAACAGGGTGGCAAATATACAGTAAACGGTCTTCTTGGTGGACACACGACACTCATTGACGGCCTGACTGACCGAGGGCAGACGCGACTGGGCATTGTATTTGGAGAAGATGCCAGCCAAATTGATGAGATAGTTCATCAGCAAATTGGATCGACGCAACTTGAGAATGGGCCGCGCCATAAGAGGTTGAAATCCCGACACGGGATACGTAAACGGACGATTACCAAAGTTGGCCTGAATGCCTTGGGTATAGCCCAGCGAGATGGCCGCATAGAAGGTAATTCCCGGACCCTTTTCCAGTTTGTTGAAGGCAATGCCCATAGAACGACCATTGCGATAGTATTCAATGATCTCACGATCTACATCGATGGCGACACCAATTATGTCTCCAATTTGCCATTTATCACCATATCTGCAAAGGGGGGGAGGGAGTTTAATGATTGGAATTTAATAGGGGTTAAACTTACTTTTTTGTGGAAATGTGCCAAATCTGTTGCTTGCTGCCATCATAGCCGTAGCTGTATTTGGTGTCACCCACTCCGCTGTTCTCATTGAACTGACACGACAAGCTGGCCCAGCCTATTTGCATGACGCCCTTGGTGTGTAGATGAACCTGCCGGTCGGGGAGGAAGAGGTAGTTGGTAAGTACATGCGCACAAGGTCGTTGACCCATGATTACCTCATACATCCAACGGCCGCCATAAACACAACAATTCGCTCGCACCGTGTTGAAACTGCCTTGAGAACGCAAGGCCAATCTATCCGAGGACACGCGCACTGTTGTCGTATAGTCCACATCGAAAATGGTCAAATCCGGACCAATACGTGACTCTGTCTCGGTGTACAGACGACGTATCTCCTCATTGCTATCCGTTTGGATTTGTTGAAACTTATCATCCAGCCAGCTCCTCACAATGGTCATTTGCCTGCGAGCGACAGTGGGTGGTTAACCTTGTGCACAAACTTACAAACAAATGTAGCTCCAAACTTACTTCGTAACAGACAGGTCATCAATCTTAGCCGGCTTCGTATCCGGCACTGTTGAACAATTCGCACCCTCCAAATCATCTTCAATGTCGGAATTGAGATTATCCTGATCCAGCTGCTCAAATATATCCTCGTTGAATACTTTTACAAATAATTTGGATATCGACATGTTGTCATTTCATTGCCTGCTGCTACGAAGTTTTTCCTATACAAAATCAATTTTCACTTCCTAACGGGACTTTAGTTATTGGAGATGCGCAGCATTGGCATCACAGTGACTGCTTCACTGCTTTTAAAAATTCAATTTGAAAAACAAAAAATTGAAATAAATCGAATAAAAATTTATATGAACTTTTAAACTGAAAAAAAGTGTTCTTCGTTCATATGTGTTTTTTTTTTTCATGGAAATATAGTTTTTCTTGACTTACGGCAAATTTTGCAAAAAGAAATTTTTTTTTTATGTCAATTTTAAGAAACATTGTCTTTGAACGGCTTATGACACAAAATAGCTAAATGTATTCAAAATCATTTCCGATAGTCATTTTATCCAATTTCCCAAACAAAAGTTGTGACTTTTTGACAAAATTTCGGCCCGCTGGACCAGTGTGCATGGTGTACAATACGATTTACATACGATTTATATGTAAATGGTTGGTGGTGTGACTGTTTTCATTTCTTGTCGTCTTAAAACTTTTTTATATGTACTTTGGTTGTATCAAAAGCTGAGCAGAATTTTTAAGATTTTTGAGAATATATCACAAATATCGTATCAGCACCGAAAAGTTGTACCTGTGCAGAATCGGTTCTAAAGTTATGTTCACACAGGCACATAATTTACACAAATTTTGTTGAAAATTTGATTTGATTTTGCAGGACTCAAAACTATAACTATGGTTCCATATGCAAATATTTTTTTAATCAAATATGGCTGAAGAATTCTCAATCTTAGCCTATTTAACAAAAGTTGGGCAAATAATTTGCATGTGTGAACTTAATTAGACTTTAATTTCCCCTTAGTTTGCCGAGCTTACCTAGCGTTAGCTATAAAATCACAGTGACTTGAGTATTGCTCATCTCTAATGTTACAACAGCTGTTTTTCATTGCCTACAAGACGTTTACCAACACTGCAGCCTGGTTATCGAAAAGAAAATATTCGATATTAAAATTAAGATAGTTAAAGTGTTCTAACAAAAGTAAGAACGTGTGTTAATATTTCCATAAGCTTAAACAAATTAGATTGTCATATAAACTATAATTTAATTAATTTAATCAATGTGTAATTTGTTCAAGCAATGAAAATTGTTTTATATGTGCTTAAAAATCAACTTTTCATTTTTTTGCTTTCGTCAGCGGCAAAGGGTTTAGTGATGCTTAAGTGTGTCATTTAGCTGGGAAAAAGCTAAAATTACAAGAAATGGAAATATAAACAAATTGTTAAACAACGAAAAAGAATGAATTTTCTTAAAATACAACTTGAAGTTCAAATTTTAATCAAAGTTGCAGCTAAATTTAAATATTACTGTAAATTACAAATTATGCGACAACAATGACAGTGAGCATTGAATTTTTGAATTTGAATTGGGCCCAATTTTAAACAAACGATAGCACAAGTGAATAACAATAGATTTATTTGTTATTCACTTGTGCTATCGTTTGTTTAAAATTGGGCCCAATTCAAATTCAAAAATTCAATGCTCACTGTCATTGTTGTCGCATAATTTGTAATTTACAGTAATATTTAAATTTAGCTGCAACTTTGATTAAAATTTGAACTTCAAGTTGTATTTTAAGAAAATTCATTCTTTTTCGTTGTTTAACAATTTGTTTATATTTCCATTTCTTGTAATTTTAGCTTTTTCCCAGCTAAATGACACACTTAAGCATCACTAAACCCTTTGCCGCTGACGAAAGCAAAAAAATGAAAAGTTGATTTTTAAGCACATATAAAACAATTTTCATTGCTTGAACAAATTACACATTGATTAAATTAATTAAATTATAGTTTATATGACAATCTAATTTGTTTAAGCTTATGGAAATATTAACACACGTTCTTACTTTTGTTAGAACACTTTAACTATCTTAATTTTAATATCGAATATTTTCTTTTCGATAACCAGGCTGCAGTGTTGGTAAACGTCTTGTAGGCAATGAAAAACAGCTGTTGTAACATTAGAGATGAGCAATACTCAAGTCACTGTGATTTTATAGCTAACGCTAGGTAAGCTCGGCAAACTAAGGGGAAATTAAAGTCTAATTAAGTTCACACATGCAAATTATTTGCCCAACTTTTGTTAAATAGGCTAAGATTGAGAATTCTTCAGCCATATTTGATTAAAAAAATATTTGCATATGGAACCATAGTTATAGTTTTGAGTCCTGCAAAATCAAATCAAATTTTCAACAAAATTTGTGTAAATTATGTGCCTGTGTGAACATAACTTAAGAACCGATTCTGCACAGGTACAACTTTTCGGTGCTGATACGATATTTGTGATATATTCTCAAAAATCTTGAAAATTCTGTTCAGCTTTTGATACAACCAAAGTACATATAAAAAAGTTTTAAGACGACAAGAAATGCTCCAGTTCCGAACGTTCGATTTCGAAAACAGTTACACCACCAACCATTTACATATAACTCGTATGTAACTCGTATTGTACACCATGCACAATGGTCCAGCGGGCCGAAATTTTGTCAAAAAGTTCAAATTTTTGTTTGGGAAATTGGATAAAATGACTATCGGAAATGATTTTAAATACATTTAGCTATTTTATGTCAAAAGCCGTTCAAAGACGATTTTTCTTAAAATTGACACAAAAAAAAAAATTTTCTTTTTGCAAAATTTGCCGTAACCGTAAAACACATATGAATGAAGAACGTTTTTTTTTTAATTTAAAAGTTCATATAAATTTTTATTCGATTTATTTCAATTTTTTGTTTTTCAAATTGAATTTTTAAAAGCAGTGAAGCAGTCACTGTGATGCCAATGCTGCGCATCTCCAATAACTAAAGTCCCGTTAGGAAGTGAAAATTGATTTTGTATAGGAAAAACTTCGTAGCAGCAGGCAATGAAATGACAACATGTCGATATCCAAATTATTTGTAAAAGTATTCAACGAGGATATATTTGAGCAGCTGGATCAGGATAATCTCAATTCCGACATTGAAGATGATTTGGAGGGTGCGAATTGTTCAACAGTGCCGGATACGAAGCCGGCTAAGATTGATGACCTGTCTGTTACGAAGTAAGTGTGGAGCTACATTTGTTTGTAAGTTTGTGCACAAGGTTAACCACCCACTGTCGCTCGCAGGCAAATGATCATTGTGAGGAGCTGGCTGGATGATAAGTTTCAACAAATCCAAACGGATAGCAATGAGGAGATACGTCGTCTCTACACCGAGACAGAGTCACGTATTGGTCCGGATTTGACCATTTTCGATGTGGACTATACGACAACAGTGCGCGTGTCCTCGGATAGATTGGCCTTGCGTTCTCAAGGCAGTTTCAATACGGTGCGAGCCAATTGTTGTGTTTATGGCGGCCGTTGGATGTATGAGGTAATCATGGGTCAACGACCTTGTGCGCATGTACTTACCAACTACCTCTTCCTCCCCGACCGGCAGGTTCATCTACACACCAAGGGCGTCATGCAAATAGGCTGGGCCAGCTTGTCGTGTCAGTTCAATGAGAACAGCGGAGTGGGTGACACCAAATACAGCTACGGCTATGATGGCAGCAAGCAACAGATTTGGCACATTTCCACAAAAAAGTAAGTTTAACCCCTATGAAATTCCAATCATTAAACTCCCTCACCCCCTTTGCAGATATGGTGATAAATGGCAAATTGGGGACATAATTGGTGTCGCCATCGATGTAGATCGTGAGATCATTGAATACTATCGCAATGGTCGTTCTATGGGCATTGCCTTCAACAAACTGGAAAAGGGTCCGGGAATTACCTTCTATGCGGCCATCTCGCTGGGCTATACCCAAGGCATTCAGGCCAACTTTGGTAATCGTCCGTTTACGTATCCCGTGTCGGGATTTCAACCTCTTATGGCGCGGCCCATTCTCAAGTTGCGTCGATCCAATTTGCTGATGAACTATCTCATCAATTTGGCTGGCATCTTCTCCAAATACAATTCCCAGTCTCGTCTGCCCTCGGTCAGTCAGGCCGTAAATGAATGTCGTGTGTCCACCAAGAAGACCGTTTACTGTATATTTGCCACCCTGTTGATTGAACGTTTCACGAATGAGATTTTCGATGCGTATATTATTGAGGATGTGCTGCTGAGCCGGATTTCGTATATGACCTCGTTACAGGCGGAAAAGGAGAATCGTCATAGTGTGCTACAGGGACTGTTGTCGTTGTTCTGGAACTTCATGGAGGGCGATGAGATTAAGTTTGTGCTGCGAAAAATGGTGAATGCTTTACTGGCCACATATACGCACACAATACAGGGATTGGACTATGAGAAGCATCGTCAGGCGTTGGGCATGCTGCATTGCCTGTGTTTGCATGAGCAGACAAGGAAGTATTTACTCGAGGGGAAGATGTTCAAGAAGCATTGGTAAGATGAAACTTAACGTTTTAAGTTAGTGGAAGAAAATCGAGGAGAACACTGACGAATTTGAAAGAACATTAGATTAGTCTGAAGAGAGAGGGAAGAATCAAAAAATAAAGTGTGCTCAGGTATAAGCGAACATTGTGGATGGCCACGTCTACTTGGTACACACTATTATGATGTGGAGCAGAATCCAGACGGTACCCGCCTGGATGCTGAATACAATAGTAGGAGGCGGATTATGATCTTTAGGACTTGCGTTGTTTGTCTTGGTGGTATTCCACCAGCAGGAGCTTTGCAAAAAAGACAGCTATTCCATCTCGCTTCCCGATAAACGCAAAAATCCTTTTCTGTCATCTCTCAAACAGTTGTTCGGTGAACCTAAAAGAACCTTAATTGGTTAATCCATTCGTTTGTTGTCCAACAAGTTATGGATAAATGCAAAAAAGCGTCCCGTGTCATCAAACACTGATTCTTTTGAAACCATTCTTGAGTATATATATTTATTTAGTGTATTTCGGCAATGAATTATCTTAGCTGGCTAATACAATATAACCTAAAACTTACAGTAACCATTAAACTATAAGAAGAGACTGAGTACAGACAGCCGTGTATAAGGATCATTAAACAGCTTAGAATTGCGCTTTACAATGCAAAGCATTGAATAATTTTTGGATAGGATGAAATTTAGATGCTCAGAAAACTGAAATTTATAGTCAAACACTTCTAAATCCAACGGCATCGGAATCGGCACCTCCCGTTTTCCATATGTTAAATAGAAGGATTTTGAAAAGTTTAAAGGGAACAAAGGGAAACAAAACGCGCCAGTTGGCTATAGAATTTAGATTACTTTGAAGGGCTTTAACATAAGTAGGCAAACGATATCATTAATGAATATTGTAAATTGCAACGAACATTTTTGTATGGAAACTTTCTTATACTCTGTACTAAAGGTACATAGAGTATATTAAGTTTGTGCAAAAGCATGTAACAGCCAAAAGGAATCATCTCCGACCCTATAAAGTATATATAATATATTCTTGATCAGAATCAACAGCAGAGTCGATATAGCCATGTCCGTCTGTATGAACGCAGAGTTCTCAGAGATGGTAAGAGATAGAGGTATGACATGTATGGGACATATTCTTCTTATACTTGCAGGCAGATCATGTTTATTTTTAATTTTTGCCACTCCCCCTCCGGCCCCAGCGTACCTTCTAGAGATATTGAGTAATCAGGATAATTTAACTATCCGTCGAAGGAACGATAAAGATCGGATGAACGATTCTCAAGTTGTGACCAAAAGTCAGTACCAGTTGTTATAGTAGTGGCGCGCTCAATTCTGAAACGTTAGATAGAGTTGGACAGAATTTACAATAATCGCTTAGAATATTATTTTCAAATCGGTTTCGCCGTTTAAATACGCAGAGCGAAAATAATGGAAACGAGAGTGTAAGTTAAAGTCGGCTCTAACCGACTTCGATATACCCGTTACTCATGGAAAAAATGTTTAATAACCTTCCTGTGTGCCTGAGGTGGGACAGCCGAAAAGTATGCATCATTTTTTTAACTCGGCCATATATCATCCGATCTTTATGAAAATTTCAGGGCTTATAGATGTTGCGAATATAAAAGTAAGTTTTAAATTTGAGATCGATATATTAAAAATGGTGGGATTTATTCAACATTTTTTATTGTGGGGTCGAGGATGGGCGTGGCAAAAATTTGAAATAAACTTGATTTGCGTGCAGACAATAGGACTTTGGCAACGTAGCCGCAACTTAGTCTACATTTAAAATTTGGTTGCTCTAGCTCTTCTAGTCTCTGAGATCTAGGTGTTCATACAGACAGACGGACGGACGGATCGACGGACATGGCTATATCGACTCGACTGTTGATGCTGATCAAGAATATTTATACTTTATATGGTCGGATATGATTCCTTCTGCCTGTTACATACATTTGCACGACTTTAGTATACCCTTTTTACTCTACGAGTAACGCGTATAACAAAATAGAGAAAAGCTAGCTTCGGCTCGACCGAAGTTTATATACCATTGCAGCTTGTGAAACTTATATAAATTGAGGGTTTAAACAGGGAATCAAACCGGAACCAGAACTAGAACCCGATCCGTTTACCGAAAAGAACCGATTTAAACTCAGAACCAACACAGGAAACAAATCCGATATTTTTAATTTTGTGTATACCGGTATCCGAGAACCGATATTCTTGGAATGGAAAGGCAGAAAAGAACCTAAACATTGTATCGGTACAGTTTCGGTTCTGAGATCAACTAGTCTGCAAAGCTGGCACTTAGTTTTTGGGGACTCTTACGTAATTGGGTTAAATCGTAAAGTTTCAAAAATAGAGTGTGAAATAAAAGAAACGCGAGACCAGCCGAACCCCAGGCAAAACAGCAGCCCACCTCCCGCCCAACCGAACGAGAGGCACGATCCAGCGACACGAAATTGCTAAGGACAATCATATTGGAATGTTAACTTCGGGCTAAATTGGATAAAGTAGATTTTAAAGCAGGAAGAGAAACTTCTGAGTTGATTACTCGGTAGAGTTAGCTGTAATTAGCACAGAGGACACGAATCGGTTCATGCAAGGCATAATTAGTAGTACAAGTATTTACTGATAATCCTAATAATAGGAACGTTGAGGTTAATTTGGTCTACCAGAGTACCATGATAAATGAACCTCAGGATTCCAGTTTAAACCACGAAGAGCAAACAACAAGAATTGCTCTTGAACAGAATTCTATCTCGATGGGTCGGATATTGCGAAGGCCACACACGATCCGTAATCAAGAATCTTCGTCGTACAGGGATCATCAAATTTCTTCGACCAGCGCTTAACAAATTTCCCTAAAACAGATTAATGGCATCAATCATTATCAATTTGCCACAGCTTAAAAAGTTTAAAAAAAAGAAGATGTACTTAAAAGGTGGACAAAAAACTAGACAAAGTTCCACCATTGTATGTATTACCTTAGCGTAGAACTTTTATTTTCCAGGGTGTAATTATCATGTCTTCGATCAGATATCGGATGGACGCAAATTCAATGACCAATCTTTCTTTATATTTTACCGCTTCATACTGGTATTTAGCGGTATAAATAAAAATCCAGGTACCGGTACGGCACCGAATACCGAAATAATGTTTGAACCAAAACAGAATCTTTTACCGAAACACAAGTTGTGTGGAAACTGATAACATTCATAAAGTTCAAAAGTAAAAAGACGCTACCTTTGAAAACAAAAAAAGTTTTTGTCACTAGAACTACGACCGCAGCTATATGCTATAGTCATCCGATTTGGATCAAACTTGGCAGAATTGTGTGGTAGCATCTAATATTGATCAGTAACAAGTTTGGGAGAGATAGCATTGAAACATTGAAGTCGGTTAAGCCCGACTGTAATACACTCTGTTTCTGCAGTAGATGGCGCCACTACTTGATTTTCAAAATTGACACTACTGTAACCAATCAAAACATATCTTTGATGGGAACTGACTTTTGGTCATAACTTTAGTATAGTTCATCCGATCTTTATCATTCCTTCGGAAAATCGATAAACAGTCTTGAAAACTAAGTATGTATATCTACAAAACCGTCTATATACAAAACGTTTTTTCCAAATTGCGGGAGCGGCAGGGGGCGTGGCAAAAATTTAAAATAAACTTGTTCTGCCTGCAAGTATAAGAAGTATATGTCCCATACATGTTAAACATCTATCTCTTACCGTCTGTGAGATCTGTGCGCTGATACAGACGGACAGACAGACGGACAATCCTATATTGACTCGGCTGTTGTTGCTGATCAAGAATATATATATTTTATAAGGTCGGAAATGATTCATTCTCCCTTATCGAGTTTATAAAACTCAAAAATGACTTTGGCTAAGTTTTTAATCAACTGTCGGCATTATAATTTTTTTTTAAAATTAGAATTCACCTTAATGCAGTCGTATAGAATATGATAGGATCAATAATGATGAGGCCAAAGTAGGTAACCAAAAAGAGGAACATAAAAAGGGAATACTTCTAGTTTGATGCTTAAATCTTTAACTAATTACGGTATTCTGCTACCCATAGCCTTGCCTTCTTTCTGTACATTCATCCCTTGGAGTTTTATATAATGGAAGAACTACTGCCCGACTATTTAGCCTGGACGGAGGGCATTGATGGACCAAAGGATAAATATTTAAGTGTCGTGGACAAAGTGCGTAAGGTCACCGAACATTTGTATGCAGCTCAAAAAGATTTGCTCGATACGCTGTTGATCAACTCAGATGGTTCACAGGATAGTCCGTCCAGTCGGATGATATTCCTCAATAAAATGCGACGTTATGTTATAGATCTGAGTATGGAACAAAGGGTAGGCTTACATAAGTTCTTAAATCTTCTTCGTTTACTAAGATGTTTTTTTTTGGCAGCCCTTTCATGCCTTCTTCTTTATGCAATCCAGCATACAGCATCCTTTGGATGCCCCAGTGGCTTTGGCCTTTGTCTGCATACTCATTGATCAGGTGAGGAGTATGTTTAAGGAGGAGCTGCCGGGCAAGAATGCGGAAGTTAATCCGGACTATTTTATTGATGGCACCTTTGATTATATGCATTTTGATCGCGTGGGTGGAGTGTTGTCGCATTTGCGTAAGGTCCACCGACCGGATATTGATGCGCGACTAGGACCCACTCGGACTCAGCAAATCTATGATGAGGATCGCAATGCGATGCGTGTCAATGAAGTGGGTAGGTGGAAGACTAAGCAGTTCATTTTGCAACTTGCTTAAGTAAATTTGTTTTTTAGATACCACCCTCTATCTCCTGGGCGAGAACATCAACAATGTGGCAGTAATTGGACACACTCAGGGCTCCAACAATACCACCTTTACACATTTTCTCAATCCGCGTGGCAATCAGACAGCGGAAACTACTCCAGGAAATGTGGATTCGGAAACCAGTATCAGTGAGCTGTTGGATATTTGTGTCATCTTTTATTACTCCGCTGGCCACAAGTATATAGTAAAGATAGCCGCTGTGCGGGATGAGATAGCTGCCTTGAACGATGTACTCAAAGAGACGAAATATTATCGCGAGGATATTGAGCGTAAACTGGTGGCCCTGGAGCAGCATGCAAATGTCTGTATGAATGAGAATCATCAGCATGTGATGGCCGAGTTGCGTTCCAAGTTTAGTCAGCGACAGAATGTGTTTGCGGTGAGTAAATAAAATCATTCTTGGTTTAATCAGAGACTCCAACTTAATTCGTCACAGACACGTTCCATTTCGTTGTCCCGAAAACAAGTCTGGCTACGTGGCGTAGCCTTGAATGGCCAAAGGCGCGCCTTGCTGATTTGGCTGCTGGAGCGCATGCTACGTACTTTGACGGTAAGCATTTCAGTCGCTTCATGGATTTCCTTTAAATTTTAATTTTAACTTTTGCAGTACGCTTCAAGCACTGGTGCACTCTTCTCCTTTGTACCCGAGGTCTATGTGAATACTTTACCCATACTGCTCGACTCTGTCATGGACTTTAGTCATCATGATTTGCGTGCCGAGTTCGAGGTGTCAGATGCTGAGTGTGCCGTCAATGCTTCCGCCGAATTTCTGGGTTTACATTCGGCTGATCCCAGAATTGTGCTGGCCTCTTGTAAGGATTCATTGCTGCAGGCCTTGGGGACGCTTACGTGTCACAAGTCGGGAGTTCGTGCATTGGAGCGTGCCTCTAAACGTTCACAAACCTCCTTGGTGCGTGCCCTGTTGCGTCCCTATGAAAATCGAGCTTGGGGTCAGAGCAATTGGTTGCTTTTGCGCTTTTGGATGGGTGAGGGCTATGCCTATAAGGATGCACGTCAGCCAAGTGTCTGGCAGGGTGGTTCACTGCCACTGCATCAGGGTTTATGCCGCAGTCGTTCGAGAAATGAGACACATACCGGGTTGCTGCACAATGTGGCTCCTGCTAATCCCTCCAAGCATTTTCAGCGTCTAATTGGTTCCAAATTGATTGAAGATGAGCCATTTGCCACCACTTTCATGAACTCGGTGTTGAGTCAATTGAATTGGGCTTTCTCGGAGTTCATCTTGCTGTTGCAGGAGGTGAGTATTAGCAGTTATGGACATGGAAATAGAACAAATGAAACCCTTTTTCAGTTATGAAGTGAATATCATGGAACAAAATGCAACGGTTTTGATATTACCTCATATCTCAACAGTCTACTTTATAGACAAAGCACATAGCGTGCTGACTAAAATAATCCAAAGCCTGAAACGCGGTCAAGTCGAGACACTCGTACTTAAGCAGCTTTCAGGCGCTTAACTCTTACACTAATAACACTCACTCACGGAATGATGTAGATCAGCGCTTTCGTTGTTGTTTTACGCAAAGGAATAGCTGGCGCGTATACGTGCCATGCTTACCATAAGACTACATAGACCAACAACAAATTTATATACGTTCTCTCCTCTTTCTTTTCGAGCGAAAGTTTTGTTGTTGCCAGCGCTTCGGCATCTGGAGCAACAACAACTTTAAATGTGATCTCTCTTCTCGTTCTTTCCGAGCGAAGGCTTTGTCGTTGGCTACGTGCGCATCAGATAGCAGTAACACACACCACACGCAAACAAAAATCGGATTTTTCTTTCTTTTTCATGGTGGTTTTTGCTTAAGATATATTTTCTTCATTTGTATTGGTAGTCCACGCGGCGGTAAGCTCATTCTGATGTAGATCCTCAATTGAGATAACAAAAAATAAGGGGTGAACACAGTGGTGACAAGGCCATCCAGAAGCTGGTTGAATAAGGAACGCCCCTGGCATCTTATAGAGAACCCTGGTGCCTATCTACGAAGAAAGAGATAAGCCTTCCGATTTGCGCTGTATCTAGTCTGACGTCACCCCGTTTAATCCAGGATTCTTCTTTGCCAAATTAGAGAGAACATCTCACTTCCGGACGAGATCTTATCGGGTCACTGCAGAGTCTCTGACAACCACTTCTGTAGAAGCTGCAGGAAGGAGAGGAAGGAAAGATTTGTTAAGTCGTTTCTTTTTAATCTCTCGAAAGCATTCGATATAGCTCAATATAGACCCAGCTCTTCTTAAGTTTATTATGTCCTCACAAAGATTCAGTTGGTTCAATAACACCAAACCAAAAAAACGGGTCATCCAGACATTTTTCTTTTGGGACTCCTCGCGCCACATACAAAACATTGCTTGCAGAATATCCGTCCCGAACGACTCTTTGGGCTTGCATATTTTTCCGGTTAGCAATAACTATATTTATATTGAGATTTAAAGCTTTTTGAATGTTTTCTAGGAATTACATTTTAATAAAAATGCGAAATTCTTAAAAAGCTCAGAACCACAACCAAACCAAGCCATATTCCTGAGCCGGTTTGGATTCCTGCTTAGAACCAGGGATTAAAAGGAAAGAAATTTCGGTTACGGTTGTTAAAATCAAATTGTTTCATTTACGGTTACGGTTTCAAACCGGTTATAAGAAAATTACATACCTTCGTTTTTGCGCCCAATTGGTTTCTTGAATTTAAATTTTACACCAGAAAATAGTCGTTAATACTACTTTCGATAACTCATATAGTTGTGGGTATTTATAGGAATATTCTTCCCACCATTTCAGTATATCGGTACTAGAAATCAATCTTTTAACAAATCACTGAAGAGTGAAATGAAAGTTTTATATGAACAATATGTAGATTGCCAAAGAATTGACACGCTCAACCAAAAGTGCCCTTGTGGTTGTGACTAAACTGAAGCAATACAATTTTGCATGTGGTGGGCGACAAATGATTTCGTTTGAAAAAACACCGATTTGCTTCATATGGGCATTTCTCCAATGTCGAATGCGACATTCGTACGCATTCAAAGTGAAGAAAAACATATGACAAAACATTATTTTATTTTGACAAAATGCAAAACTTATAGCTCTTGATTAGCTCTATAATTGGTGCTAAAGTTGAATTTGGGCAATTGTTCGTTTTCAAGATAATTACAAAAAACCAATGCATTCGCATGCGACAAAAACAGAAGTCACTTTCAAGACGAACAGTTCAAACACTGATTTCAGCGGAACCTGAAGGAATATTTTAATGCGACTAATTTTAAAATATTATGCTTTGATGTATCTTAAAAATGTGATTTATTTGATTCCGAAATATTAAGTAGCTTATTTTTATTAATTTTAATCCTGTCGCACGCGACATGTCGCATGCGACATTTTGTTCCATCATACTTTTTATGTGGTTTCCATTATAACGCGAAGCAAAAACTTAAAAATTTTTGCAATCACATAGTTTTTCATGGTTTCTTGTGCATTCTTTTTTGACCATTTGTACCCTTAGAAAGACTTTAGATAACAAAAGTAAAAGAAATGTAAAGGCACTTTTATCGAAAAAAAGTGCATTATTAATGTCCAAATAAGAAAAATGGCGCCAGCGCGGCCGTTAACCCGAATATTTCGAAATGGGTTATAAATAAATGTAAGATTTGATTACATTAGTTCAATTTTGATCGTTCCCTATGAAAATATGATAAAACAACATACTTTTATAGACTTCGAAATTTTTGGACGACGGTTGACATTTCTGTGGAAATGCCCATATGTATTGTGTTCTACTTCGACGTAAGCTGGTTCTGGGCACCCCTGGTTTCACTCGAATTTTTCTAATAATATCTTGGAAATAAAAACTTTTACCAATTCGTTCAAACTCAGAAACGAGAACAGGCCTGATACCTATGTTTGTATGTATGTGGTTATGTATGTACTAAATAAACGGATAATTATTACACAAGCAAAGCGAGAAAAGTTTTTTTTAACATGCTTACCACAAATTCTTTATTTCAAAAAACGCTCAGGCTAGCGTTTTTAATATTGTATAATATTTCCGACACATATTATTTTTTGGGCTGCATTCTGGAGCAAATTCTATTTCAAGTTTTGAAGAGGAAGAGGTTTTAATGAGGTGAAAAAGATCAGCAAGCCCAGGCAGAGAAATGAGAGGATTAAAGCTGAAATTCTGCTGCTGCTGCTAAAACCTAGAATGTATGCATGTATATGTGTTTTGCTATTGATGGACACTTTCTTAGGCGATGATAGTGTGACTTGGTGGATAGTCACGATTAGTGTAAATGAATTCTCGAGACTTCCACAGACGATTATTAAAAATAACGGTTGTTTCGGTTGGATAACATGCTTTAAACAATTTTTTACCTTTATATTTATTTGGTCCAGCATCTTTCTAAAAAAAATTTTAATCATTGAGTGCTATTTCTTGGTCCATGACTGCTTTTACATTTGCCTGTTAATTATTATAATAACTTTCCCTATTGCAGATTCAAAACACTGCCCAGCGTCAGGAGAACACGCTCTTTGAGCCCAAGCAGCTAAAGATTTGCTCCATGTGCTTTGAGTTGACAGTCTCGCTAATGCGTTGTCTGGAAATGATAATTTCAGCTGCACCTGAGATTGTAAACGATGCTTCGCGTCCCAACAGCGATTTGCTCTTGAATCGCATTTGCCAGCTGATTAGTCAGGTTTTGTCCCGTGTCACTGTACCGCCGGGATGCTTTCAATTTGTAGTGGATATGTGTTCGGCAGATTTGAATGCAGTCACTCATTTTCCCATTATCACGGCCTGCATGGGCATTTTGATGGCCCTGTTGAGGGTTGAAATAGAAAATGATTCCACACCACAGAAAGTTACACGCATATCGCGTGCCTTTCTCACCGATCCCAGCTTTCAGTTTGCCACTCTGGAGTTTTCCTTGGGTGAAATACGTACGCCGCTGCTGGAACAGAAGAATATACCGCGTGGCAATTTCGATCCATCGAGTAGACCGCATATAGATCCACTTACGAATGATGTAAAAGTGCCATTCCCAAGCAACTCCAAGCGGATTAGGGCTGATCCACCCATCATTAAGTTTGGACTGAATGATTGTAAGTAGTTGGATAAAAGATTTATTGGAGCTGTTGTGTACCCAAATTCTTTACTTTAGTTCCCACTCACATTGGCACGGATGAAATCGAAGATGTGCGTCGCTTGATTGAAAGTTTACGGATCAAGCAGACCCTACTCTCCGATATAACACTACCCTCAGAGGATTCGCTGTGTCCAATTTGCTGTGCCAAGCCCATCACTGCTGTGTTTACACCTTGCAAGCATCAATCCTGCAGCGATTGTATAATGCAGCACATGATGAACTCGAAAGTTTGTTTCTATTGCAAGACCACCGTACAAACTATTGAAACTTTAGACGGCACGGTTATCTATTCAAATGAAGAGGCAGTGCAGACGCCCATGATCGAGCGGTCATAAAATAAAACCGGAACAGTTTGAAACCCACCGAACAAGGTCCAACCAAACCCAGTCGCCCCTAACATGTACATTAACCTGTACATTATTTATATGTTGCATTGCTTAGTTATATAACTTCTTTTTTTTCTTGCCTCCCCCCAACTGCTTGCAACACTCATTTCAGATGTGATACGCCAAAAGTGCAATATGCTGAACAAGTTACAAAAAAAACGAACAAAAATTCCAAATTGTTAATAAAAATAAGTAGCACAATATTCTTTTTTTTTTTTAAATATTTATGATCTCAGATTTGCCATTGATTTTTTGTTAAGCGCAATTTACTCTAAAAGTTTACTTGTAAACTGTCAAAACTGCATTTAAAACTTGCAAATTGTTCAGCAACTATTTAAGACGAAATGTTTGCATTTGAAGTTTTATAAAAGTAATCAATATATTTATGATAAGCTATTGAAATGGTCACCAATTAATTGTCATTTGCAGTTTGTGCACTTTAGCTGGAGTTTCACATTAAAAGCGCAATGATAAAATGAAACACCTTTTACTTATATGCATAGAAGGTGAATGAAGTAAAGGGTAAATTTGGTATAAATCTCAGACTGCCCATCTTTCATACAAAAAAAATATATTTTTACTATTTTAAGATATTAAAATTTAACAAGTTGAACCAAAATATTCCAATTCATTTTGATTCTCAATATCTTTCGAAAAATAAAATAGCTACGGAATTCGCCAAATGGAGAGGACAGAGAATTAAAGAATGGAAATTTTTGATATTGTCAATATTAATCAAATCAACAAATAAACCGGTTAAAGTTGTTGCTATAGAGCAGCCGTGGGCACGAAATATGAGTTTGAGAGCCGTCCAACAACCGCATCAGAAAAAACAAGTCTCGATGGCACACACTGCACCTGACTTTTTTGTTGTTACACACCTCGAAGCGAGTAAACTGCGACGAAAAAAAAGCTAAAGAGCTTTTTAAGTCTCCTTACACCAAGAGCTGAGCAGTGGCAAAGAAGATGTAGTAATATCTCCTCCTCTTCCTCAGACTTGCAGATTTTACAGATGTCGTGAGCGACGCCCAAGCGTGCTTCCAGAACCAGAAGTGAGATGTTTTCTCTGCTTTGAAGCGAAAGTCTATTGGTTCGTTTCAGGTTAAACTAGCTACAGCGCAATCCGGAAGGATTTGCGTATCCACTCTTGGTGCACACTGCAATGATCAGGGAGCTGGAATGAGATTTCCATATTTAGGTCGGTAGAGAAAACTACCCACCCTACTTTGACATCGAGCTTAGATTCATCTGCGTCTCATCATTAGCGGCAACCGCGTTTTGATGGTTTGTCCTGAGTTACACGCATTCCAGGCTTCTGACTCTCGTAAAATGCCAGCTACATAAACTCATGGTCTTAAGCAAACGAATCTTGGTATGTTGTCTTGGGGTAAATAAATATGCATATAACAAAAATTGTGGGTAAAAACCGGAAATTTGTTTGATTCAAAAATTTTTTATTTAGTTTTGTAAATTTATTGAATCCCCCCTAAAGTAGTCCCCCCGGATGCAATACACTTGTGCCAACGTGCCAATTTTCAAAAATTTTTGGCGAAATCATCACGAGAAGCAGAGTGAGAGCGTTTTTGGCACCAATCGAGATTTCACTTTTCTGAGGCCAAGATGGTATTTCAAAATGGATTTCACTGATCCTTTCGAAGTTCCAACAAGGTCAGTAAGGTCACGGACTGTCAATCGACTATTTTGAAGCACCAATTCTTTGATTTTTTTGACGTGTAGCTCAACAGTTGATGTTGATAGTCTTACTGGCCGTGCTTTGTCTTCAACGCTTTCTCGACCTCTTTGAACATTTTGTACCACTCATAAACTCTTGTTTTCGCTAGAGCTTGCTCACCGAAGGCCTTCTGCAACATTTTGAACACAAAATTTAATGGAACTGCGTTGCTGAATAGTTTTAGACAAACAAGAAAGAAAGTCGGTCAAGCCCGACTATAACATACTCTGTACCCTTACACTCGCATTTGCTCAGGAGTCAAACGGCCAGTTAACACCCCGCGCACAACGCGGTGCGCTCTCTAAGTTTCTCTCTCTCTCTTTCTCTCTCGCACTAAGATTGCCTGTGTTGAACGGTTAGGGTATGTTGCTGTGGTTGTTGGTGGGGGGGTGGGTGGTGTTAACTGGCCGTTTTTTGCCCATAACTTGAGTGTCGTTCATCCGATCTTGATCATTCCTTTGGCAAATCGATAAATAATTTTGTTAACAAGGTATCTCTAGAAGGAACGAACGATCTATCTCCAAAACTGTAGGAGATATGAAGTTTTTTCCAAATTACGGGGGCGGGAGGGGGCGTGGCAAAAATTGAAAATAAACTTGATCTGCCTGCAAGTATAAGAAATATATGTCCCATACATGTCAAACCTCTATCTCTTACCATCTCTGAGATCTCTTCGTTCATACGGACAGACAGACGGACGGACGGACGGACGGACGGACGGACGGACGGACGGACGGACAGACGGACAGACGGACATGGCTATATCGAATCGGCTGTTGATGCTGATCAAGAATATATATACTTTATAGGGTCGGAAACGATTCCTTCTCCCTGTTACATACTTTTGCACAAACTTAATATACTCTATGTACCTTCGGTACAGAGTATAAAAACGAAAATTTCATTTTAAGCTGTTTACCAAAGAACGCGTATCTCAAACACTAATGAATATTTTGAGGTGTAATTTTGCACAGAAAATTTAATTTTGCACTTAAAAATAAAGACACAAATTAAATTTAAACTTCCCCGTGATTTTTGACCACAATAGTATCCCACCTAGCATTTGGAATATCATTTTAACAAGAATCCCCTTGATGATTCTTTTTCGAGCCCTTCTGATGATTAAAAAAGAGATTAATTTCATGTGCGATTAAGGAAAGACTCGAAAATGACTCGTGCATTTGCTCATAATGTGATTCATAAAAAAAAGAGTGGCAAAAGACTCGCAAATGACTCGAACATAAGTCGAAACTGATCAGAATTACGGGATATGAACAAATCTTCATGAAGAGTCCCTGCTAGGGTACCATTTTCTCACGACAAAAGTATCATTTATGATTAGAAAACGAGGGCATTTATGACTATTTTAGTCAGACTCTGGAATCGAAAAATTCTCTAATGTGATCAGAAATTTCATAATATGATAGGTGGGATATATGAAGCTGGCGACGATGAAAAAACGATGATTAAATTCGAACCCAACAACAAAGATGTGTATGCGTTGTCTTTAATGTAGATTTTGTTGTTTGGGGGACGATTTCGTTTCGGTTTTCTCCTTTTTTTGCTTAAGAAATATTTTACTCTTTTGTATTGACCCTGCAGATAAATTGTCAACAAACAAGAAAGAAAGTCGGTCAAGCCCGACTATAACATACTCTGTACCCTTAGACTCGCATTTGCTCACGAGTCAAACGGCCAGTTAACACCCTCCACCCCGCCACCCATAACCACAACGTTCAGTTCAATAGAAGCAATCTTAGTGAGAGAGAGAGAGAGAGAAACTATTAGAAGGCACAACGCGGTGCGCTCACTAAGTTTCTCTCTCTCTCTCTCTCACTAAGATTGCTTCTATTGAACTGAACGTTGTGGTTATGGGTGGCGGGGTGGAGGGTGTTAACTGGCCGTTTGACTCGTGAGCAAATGCGAGTCTAAGGGTACAGAGTATGTTATAGTCGGGCTTGACCGACTTTCTTTCTTGTTTGTTGACAATTTATCTGCAGGGTCAATACAAAAGAGTAAAATATTTCTTAAGCAAAAAAAGGAGAAAACCGAAACGAAATCGTCCCCCAAACAACAAAATCTACATTAAAGACAACGCATACACATCTTTGTTGTTGGGTTCGAATTTAATCATCGTTTTTTCATCGTCGCCAGCTTCATATATCCCACCTATCATATTATGAAATTTCTGATCACATTAGAGAATTTTTCGATTCCAGAGTCTGACTAAAATAGTCATAAATGCCCTCTGAGAAACTATTAGAAGGCACAACGCGGTGCGCTCACTAAGTTTCTCTCTCTCTCTCTCTCTCTCTCTCTCTCTCTTACTAAGATAGCCACTATTGAACGGTTATCGAATGTTGCTGTGGTTATTGGTGGGGGGGGTGGGAGGTGTTAACTGGCCGTTTTTTGCTCATAACGTGAGTATCGTTCATCCGATCTTTATCATTCCCTCAGCAAATCGATAAATAATTTTGATTGCTAGATATCTCTAGAAGGTACGAACCATCTATCATCAAAACTGTGGAAGATACACGTTTTTTCAAAATTGCGGGGGCGGGAGGGTGCGTATCAAAAATTGAAAATAAACTTGATCTGCCCGCAAGTATAAGAAATATATGTCCCATACATATCAAACCTCTATCTCTTACCATCTCTGAGATCTTTTCGTTCATACGGACGAACGGAAGGACGGACAGACGGACATGGCTATATCGACTAGGCTGTTAATGCTGATCAAGAATATATATATTTTATAGGTTCGGAAACGATTCCTTCTCCCTGTTACATACTTTTGCACAAACTTAATATACTCTATGTACCTTTGGTACAGAGTATAAAAACTGCCCTACACCTAGTTCGAATGCTAGTAGAATTTAACTGGTAGCAAAATAGCTATATTCGTGTGAGTTGAACATCAGCAAATATTAGCTTCCGAAAAAATGTTCGTTTGAAATACTTATTTGAACTAGTTGTAATCCAATTGAAACGAATTGGTGTTGAGTGAGTTGACCGACAGATTTCGATGTACTGTTATACGGAGAAGCGACATAAACAGACTGTCATAAGGAACGCACAAAGGTCAACTGGTATTTAACTGGTTGAAAATGGCTGCTGCAGGGACAATTCTCTCCCACTGATTCAGTCTGGCAATAAACTGGTTGCAAATGGCTGCTGACGGGGACTTGGCTGTGTAAAATGGACGACTTCAATACTTTGATTTGGATAGGAAGTGCAACCAGTTGCAAGTTCTTAGTGACTGCTATATTTCTGGTTGTAAACTAGACACGTTCCCTGCAAGGGATGTCTTCGCGGCCGCAAGCTAGCAAAGGGCACCCATATTCTAGATAGTAAGGAATCTGCTGGGGTAACTTGTGTGTTTTGTTTTGCTTTATTCTTTTCAGTAATTAGTTTGAAACGTTAATTTACTTTATTTATATGTAGACATAACAACTATAGCTTAAACATTTAGCTACTACACATACATTTCTATATAATATTTCCATATAATACATTTTTGATATTTTGTGAGCCTCAGTTGAGTGTTTGTGTGTCTGTCGAAAAGTTTCAACATTTGTTTTTTATTTTTGAAAATAGTTTTCTCTTTCTTTTGAAGTATTGTCATAGTTGAGAGGTCAAGATTTTGAAATAGTTTGAACCATATTTAGCTAGAGATATAGTATACATATACATACATATTTATATAGACATTGACCTAGTTGAACGTTTAAAGCCCTTTTGACTAGCTACAGATACATTTTAGGTACATAACGAGAGTCAACCACTAACTAGATTCTAATAATTGCTGTCAAAGCACGCGGGATAAGACGGGATATCGAAATTGAGTTAATCCCTTTACAGAATGCGACAGGCATTCGAATGCATGCGATGCGAGTGTCGTCCATTTCCATGACCAAAGCCACTGCAGCATTGATGGGCAATGGAAGGCCCCGGGCTGCGTGCATGCTGGAAACTTTGACTGTTGCTCAGTTGAGGGCACCGGGGTGCATGACTGTGACTGAAAAATGCAAAAAAGTACACAGAAAAAAAACATTATTTTGAAGATTTTGGTATCCATTTGGACTCGTTAAAAGGATATTAATAATATCCATTTAATCTTAAATTGACCTTAGATTTTCATCCAATGGAGCTGAATATCATCCAAAGGATATGAAAAATGGATATTATAATATCAAATGGATCTTTTTTACTGCTTTCGCCCCCACTTACCCATGATTGCAAATACTGGAATCGGATACGGAACTGACCAATGGTGGCGGTGGTGGCAGAAATAGTGGACAACCACCTTCGGCCAACTCGCCAGCACCATTGCCACCTCCTAGAATGGCCAGTCTTAGCTGTGCTGCCCTGGCCGCCGATTGGGATTCCACTTCATGGACTTCTTCAATCATTTTGTCAAGCTTCTCCATGGCTTTGGTTTGTTTGGCAGCCAGGAAAGCTTTGCGTGCTGCCTTGGACATGGAATGGGGACGAGCTGGTGCCGAACATGAGCGATGTGGAGGCGGTGAGTGCAGGGATATTGATGAAACGGAGTCTTTAGAACTCGGTCGATTACTGACCACCACTGGAGGGGCTGTGCCACCCGCTACGGCGGGCGACAATGCGCGACGTGGACAAACCACAGCTGCCGCGGGAGCCGCTGCCGCCATGTTGGTGCTGGTAGAGAAGGTGATTTTTCTAATTAGAGTGGAGTTGAAGAGCAATTCCTTGGCCCATCCCTACTTACTTGAGCTTGGCCGCCTTTTCTCTATCCAATGATGCACTCGAAGTGGATGGCTTCAGGCTGGCACTGCTGCAGGTGGCCGTCTCTCTGGGCGGTGCTGTGGATGGTGGTGTCAGCTGATCCATGGCGGCCAGCTCCTCGGGCGTATACTTATCTGGATTACTAGCACGCGGCTTTGGCGGAGCACTGCCTATACGAAATGGTGGTGTGGGGCTATTATTGGCCAGTGAACCACGTGAGATTTGTAAATCTTCCAGAAATTCCTCCGTGTCCAGTATCAGGGAACCAAATATGTCAGAAGGGGAACGCATAAACACATGACCCGTAGAATTAGAACGTGATTCGCGTCGCTTTTCATGGTCTGTATAGGCATATCCGGCGCTGCAACGAACAGGTGAATTGGCTATGCTTCTTTTGGCCACATCCTTGAAGGTTACAGGTGAGTAAATGCGACTAGAGCGATCATCCAAAGTTTCTCCTACGTTATGTTGGTGTTGCATCGTAACGGCTGCTGCAGCTGCTATGGCCACAGTGCCAATACTCGAAGTGGGAACTGCCACCTCAGTTTTGGGTGGCATGATGGGAGTTAAGGGCTTGGGAGGGGGCATAATAGCTCTTGGATTGGGTGTAGCTGGCGTAGTTGACATGGAATGCACCTGCAGACCTGCCGTCATCTGTAAGGGCATACGATTCTCTCGCTCCTCCAGCCAATAGGTGGCCATGGTGCCTTTGCCCTTGACATCGATCTCACCACGTTCGAGTATTTTGTAACTGGGACCAATCAATATTTTCGTAGACTCGGAGATGTGCACCTTCATGGCAATACTGGTAGACTCCATGCGTGAGGCAGTATTCACAGTGTCACCAAACAGACAATAGCGGGGCATCTTTAAGCCCACAATACCTGCCACTACGGCACCAGAATGTACACCCACACCTGGATGGGGAAAGTGGAAAGGCACTATGAAAAGCAACTGAACAATCAAAGAGAAAAAGACCCGATCGATCAATGTGGTGTTGGTCACCCCCACACCACCCCCCAACCACAGTGAACCACCACCCACTTTTTTCTCAGCTGTGAACGATTTAAAGATAGCATTAACATTTTTTTGTTTACCTACTTTACTGGGACTTGAACTCGGAACCTCGAAGATTGTAACACACACAGACGAAGCCGCTTTAACTCACTCGCCTATCAGGCATATGCGAGACCTGGCGGCGAAATCATAGTTAAGAATGTAAGCAGTTGACAGTTTGCCGCCCAGCAAGCAACAAGGGCCGTGGTCGAGTGGACAAGATATTCGCTTAGATAACGTCGAGGTCGCGGAACAAGTCGCCGTTTTTTTAATTAATAACGTGTTTAATGGCCTTTATTTTATACAATCCTTTAACCGATTCGTCACACTCGAAATGTTCAACATTAAATGAATTAACGGCCGCTCACATCTGACGACAGTGCTCTGCTCTCAATAACCGATTGCGCTCTCCTGTCAGTAGTTTCTGGACACACCCCTCTCCTATGAAAAATTAAACTGTGAGAGCATGTTTTACGCTGTTCTCTCAAAATTTGCTTGCCCTCTCCGCTCCGATACTTTTCTTCAATTATAAAAACCAAATTGAGATCGAATTTACCTCGATTTTAATAGAGAAATTCATGAAAACCTGCCATTTCCAATTCATTTTTTTGGGTAATAATGACATTATAAAATATCAATTTGATCTTAAAAATATATTGAAATGGTTGAAAATTCCATTTTTATATACCTCCGGTCCCCTCAATCAGTTCGATTTGATTCGGCTTAACTATGTCTTCGATCACAGCTACCAGACCAAGAGTAGTATCATTGAACAGCCGCCGGTGCTCAATGATCGTGACAGTAAAACGACCACAAACCAAATGTCAGCTCCCTCAGTGGACACCGAACTGCTGGCCTCCTATCAAGTGGTAGTTTAGCAGATAGTGCAGCCACAATTGCCCCCTGAAACCTGAAGTAGACCAAGCTAAAGCGGATCGGGCAACGAGGATGTGCCCTACATTCATGCCAATTATATCCAGGTAATAAATCACTTCCAATTCGTAACGTTTCCCTGCCAGGGCGCCGACTAAGTGTCCAAGTGTTACGTGGCCACCTAGGGACCGCTGCCAAATTCCATTTTCGAGTTCTGCGGCTCTATATACGCCACTGCTTGGACGGAGGCAGCAGCAGCAGTCCGCACATAGAAGAGTCACACAAAAAATGTCGGAAGAGGTTATTACCGACGTTCAATTGCAGGTGGAAGAGACTCATACTGCCGATTGAATAAGGCATACTGATAACAATTAATGTGTAATTAATTTCATTTAATAATAATAATTTATAACAATTGCATACAAAATATGTTATATGAGGTGTTGCTTGTAGGTTCGCGGGCTCATTTAACAGCGCAATAATAAGCTCAAGGTTTCTTTGAAACGTTTATCAATAGGAAAAAGTATGTTATCGTTTTAATAGCAGATGCTAAGCAGACTCTGTTAAGACTCTGCGGAATATCAACTTTTTCACGAGAAATTTTTCGTTATGTCAAAATTACAACGATCTCTATCACCTGCTCTATACAGATATTTTTCTGTTCTCTCTAAAAACGTCTGTCTATAACAGAGTCCGGCGCCTCCCTATGTGAAGTCTATACGACTTCGCTCTGCGGCAGCGACGTCGACACACTGACAGTATACGTGCTTATACTGCTCTCTTTTGCAACAACAAAGAAATGCTAAATGAGCGCGCTCTCGCCTTGTTAAACACACACACGCAACGCCAGAATGAGCATGTGTGTTTTGCCGGCCCCTGCTCTATAATTATCTCCGGGGCACAGCTTGCCGGTCTGGCTGAACAATCTTCCCCCAACGGGGGGAATAACGTCTCTGACTACAATTGGCTGTGAATCAGGGCATAACTGGTCAGAATTCCCCCATCGTCTTGGAGTCATTATTAGTTTAATTTGTAAATTTGTTAGATTTTCTTTGTTAGGCTTCCTTAGTTGAAAAGCCTTTTTTTATACGTGTTTATAATTTTGTTGACAGCCTTTATTTTGCCTACTTTAATAAATAAAAGCTGCGCTTTTACTAAACCCAAAGCATTGCCATCCAATGGCTGTGTCCAGTCAATTTTACCAGCAAGTTTTTGCAGTTAATTGAATCAGCTTTGCCGCAAAAACTGCTCTGACCGTATTCAGAGCCATGGCCCAAGGCTTTGATGATTTTTTGTCTCACTCTCTGGTGAAGGGCAACAGCGTTCGAAAATGACAGATATGCGTTTGGTCACCGTAATGGAATTGCTCGTCCCTTGGGCCCAAGTTTTAAATGGATTAAAATCAAAATGTGCATTTTTGATTTTATGTGGGCCGAAATGAAATTTGCTTCTTTTTTTCAGCGAATTGAAACTTACGTATCCGCAAATGTTGTCCCGTCGAGGGATCTTTCAGATCGGTTATGGCATCCACCATATCCAACGCCATATCACAGACTCGCTCGGCATGATTGGCATCCTTATCGGGTGCACCAGCCACAACCATATAAGCATCCCCAATGGTCTCCACCTTGTAGACCGAGTTACGTTCGGTTAATGTATCAAAGATTGAGTACATTGCATTCAACATGGAGACCACCTCCATGGGCGTAATGCGACTGCAGATTTCCGTAAAGGTCACAATATCCGAGAATAGAATGGACACGCTGTCAAACATCTGTGGAAAAGGATCAGGCAATGATAACTCAACCTATCGGAAATCCATTTTCAAACTCACCTCACAGGTATCAATGGGATTCTCGCCACGTCTCAAACGATCGGCCACCTGTTTGGGTATCATCTGATAGAGCAGCTCATCTGTACGTCGCATTTCTTCATCCAGCTATAAATAGCATAGATATAGAAACATAGTATGTTACCAAAAACAAATCGCCGATTTGGCTTACAAAAGTTCTTACCAAGCGCATGGATTCTTCCAATTTCTTGGACTTTTGTTGTTCCTGGTCCAGGGCTAGCTTTAGTTCTACGGACTGTTGTGTGCCCGCCAACATAAGATCTCTACTAAAATCATGCATGGACAGATCGTTAATGTAAAGACCTGTGGTTATTAAAGAAGTAAGATCTGGCATAACAGGTGTGCCCAGAAACATAATCATACGCCAGTTTTCCATATACACCATTTGACCTGAGAAACGAGAATATATCAACAAAAATTTGCGATATGTATGAATGAGATAATTTTTTTAGTCCCTTGATAAATACCAAAGCTACAAAGAGGGAAATAATCGGTTCATTGAATTGAATTATTATTACAATTATTTTGTAGTTCAAAATTTAATTACCATTACAACTACTTTCATGTAATGAAAAATGGCATCGAAAATTACTTCAATTACTTTTAATTACCAATTATATTATTTTTTGGTACAATTATTGAAATAATTGTTATGGTAATTGTAATTTTTAATTACGTAAAATTTGTAATTGCAATTACCCAACAAATTGTAATGGTAATTGTAATGATAATTTCGATTTACAACCCTGTTTAGAGACATAGCTTGAATGTTGGTAAGTCTCTTCATGATTAAGCTAGGTACTCAGACGCTGACAATATTGTCAGTGCGGAAATTGTTTGATAACAGAGCCGCTCTGTCAATATAGTGTGATCAGGCAATAGCAAAAAGTCAGCTGTTGTTTGTTTAAAAATTTAGCGGGCTAAATCAAATATAATAAACGAGTGTATAAAACTGAAAATGGAAGTCACTAGGGGAAATTCAGAGGTCATAGGCAATGCCATGGTCCCTTTCATGGATGCATTTGTGTCCTTTATTTTGGCCTTCGGGAGCAGAACTTGAGCACTCAGACATGCTGCTATAACGACAGCCCAAAACACAAGTGGAAATTATAATTAGCACATTTAACCAGGGGTTATATTCATAGCCACAGCCAGCTCCATGGACTGGAGGCGGTTCATACTCGCCGAACGTATTAGTTGAATACAGATTTAAAGGTTGCTGGTTGGTGGCCACAACAGTAGCAACAGGAGTGGCGGGAGCAACGGAACCTACCACAGTAAGCCGGAGGAGACACTACTATAACGGGCTGTGGAGACAGCAAAGGCTTAGGGCTGCTTGGCCGTGGGATGTACGGCCTTTTCGTTTGCTGTGGGGGCTACAGAGGGTGGTGTGCATACTTAGCGTAAATGGCATACCAGCCATAACAACGGGAGAAGCATACCAAAAAAGATTCACGGCCACAAGTTATATATCCAAATGCTTTTTAATGGCCAGATTCCATAAAATGGTAGCGACTCGCCCACTTTGTCCATCTTGCAGCTCTCCAATTAATTGTAGTTGATTTTTTAGTCTTCTTTGCTTTACATTTTATAATTGTGTGCTCAATTCTCAAAGGTTCCTCTGACAATTATCAGACAAGTTTCATAATTCCAAGACCCCCTTCCATGCTCATTGTCATAGCAAATTGTTGATTGATCAGTACTCGCTCTGACAATGAACTCTGACAATTTTCAAGAGCGCATTCTCAGAGCTAAATGGTCTCTGACAAAATTGTCAGCGTATGAGAACCTAGCTTTAAAGTTTAAACCATTCAGTACCGCTCAGTACTGAATCAGAGCTGAATCAGTCTTGATTTGGAAGGGCTGGTACTGTTATGATGGCTGCCTTTACATGCATTTCAGCCATGAATTTAACACAGACAGGGTCTACTACGTCATATCCTTCTCTTCTTTCAGGCATGATTTCAGTACTGAACTCATGGGTTAATTTCATGGGTAGTACTGAAAACAGAACTGAAATCAGTCATGAATTGGAGCAATTCATACTTCTCACGTCTGAATTAGCACTGACAAATTCAGTACAGAATCGTAGAAATGCATAAAAACTAGTGATTTTTTGGAATCTTCTAATGTGCTTCTTTAAAATAGGGGGAAAATGTTTCTAGATAGCAAATTTGAGCTAAGTGCTTTTACTAAATATATGAGAGTCCAAATGTCTAACTTGAATTGTCAGTAATTTGCCAATTTTTATACTAACTCAAAAGCTGATGGAGTTAAACCGAAAGCATTTTTGGAATCAATGAACTTATAATAAATTCAAATTAACTGGGCTGCACCTCACAAAGTGGCTAATTTCGATAGGCAGTGTTATTTATCTAACTGATACAGTATTGCCTCCGCAAAGGACGGCAGGACTCCTTTCTTTTGAAAGGCTTTCCGATATATGGTTTAACTGGATGTCCTAGTGGTTGGGAATCCAAATTCAATGCTTCTTAAAACCATTCCGTGCATGGAACCAAATTATGGAATTTCTCAACTATAGCCTTAAAGCCACTCAATATGTGACTATACTCATTAAAGATGAAGTTAGTAATCATAAGAAAAGTTTCTACAATATGTTAGTATCTATTTATTCCCAAACCAATAAAAAAAAATTGATATTAAAATTTTTAAACTAAGACCTAAACAATTTAAAGTTACTCTGTTACACAGCCTACCTTTCAACCTCAATGACTTCTCCGGTTCGCTGCCATCATCGTGCAGTAGTAAATCCTCATTCTGTGAATCCATACGCTCACTAACCGGATCCACAGTGACCAGCTCAAATATGTTGTTCGTGCGATTGAGTATCTGAAAGGGTAACACAGTCAAACTTAATTAATAAGCAATTGGATACGTTGCATCTGTACTTACTGTTTGAAACTTGAATGCAATTAGCGGACGCACCAAATCGAACCAGGCTGTAATTTTTTTACCCAACAAATCGGGTAAAATTACCATCAAAGAGTTGCCTATGCTGCGTACCACCATGTCAGCGCTAAATCAGAAAAGTCGTGTAATTGTTACACTTAATCAGTGTACTCCACTTACCCAAACACAATACAGAAGGGGAATATTTCGAAGAGAACATGAGCGCTAATGGGCAAATGTTTCTCCTCTCGCGTCATCGCCAGCGAGGCGAGTGTAAAGGCGCGATTATCAAATGTCAACTGGAAGGTTACATGCACCGTATCGAAGAGAATTTCCTCACGCACCAGCTCAATGTGCATCTCCTTGTGATAGAAATAGCGTGCCACTTCCCGTATCTGGCCCATGGTGTAATATACAAATCCGCGTCTCTTTGAGCGATAGTGCAGGGTCAAACCCTGTTTGGTCTCGTTTTCACAAATAAAACTGGGCGCTCGCATGCGCGGATAGGAGAATTTCAAATACTCATGCAGATTGTCCAGTCCATTTAGAAAATCACGCATATGCCGTCCCAAAACCGATAAAACACGATCATAGCCGTATTGCCCGACAAAGCCCACAAAATAGACGCCCAAACGATCCATAAACTCACGTTCCGAAACGCCCAGAACCTAGAAGTAACCAAATGTATAGGAAATTGTGTGAATCTCAAGATATTTAAACACCCACCTGTTGAGCCTTTTTGGCCAACTTTTGCAACAAGTTCTCGGGATACACTTGATGGACACTAAACGAGGGCGCATCTATGCCAGCCTGTCGTCTGATATCCTCCCATTTCTCCTCACCATACACAGACTTAATGTACTCGGAGAGATTCTCCAAAAGCAGTCCGTACATGTTGGCAATAAATCAAAATGTTTCCCTCTTGCTTTTTGCACTTAATTAAAGGAGACCATGGCGGCTGACATTGATGGTTGACCTGTTAATTAGAAATGGTAATTAATTGATTAATGAATCTTGATGGAGGACTAGAAGTAATCAACAGTTCTTTCACATATTTTTATTTATTTTTTTAAATATTACTCATACGCCCGTTCAGCCATTGCCTACCAATTGGCTTAAGTTTGCGTGATTAACTGTGCGAATTCGTTTCTTGTGAAATATCCCCAAAATTATATGTTGACTTTTGTTACAATGCGCCAGACATTTGGCGCCTTTTAAATATAATTTTTTTCCTCAGTTCTTTATATTGATTTTATTTTTTTTGTATGTGAATAGATTGGGGCGTTTTACGAACAAATCAACGCCTCATTTTTTTGTGTGCTTGAAAGCGTTGAAATGTATGAAAGAGTAATTTCAACTATGGTAAAGTGAGTTCGAGAGTCACCTTTAGTTTTCTAGCCTTGGCTACTTTTGGTGTGACCAGGTCCGTCATCTTACTCAGAACGTTTTGTTGTACGGTCACTCTGTCTTAATGCTGTTTCCACTCAAAAAATGGTAACTCTATAACGGAGCGATCGATAGGTTTCAAGCAGCGATGGCCACGCCTGGCCCGCAGGAAACGAATACATTTCGCTATTAGCACCGACACGATCCGAACGCATGCCGACGCTTTTGCCAATACAGCAATACATTTTCACTTTTTTGTATCGCTCTTCCTGACCAAAACTGGTTTAAAGGCCTGTTTAATCAAAATAGCCGTAGCATTGGAGCTTTCGTGTCGGTGTGAAAGCAATCCCTTCTCATTTTTGTTCTGAAAAAATGTTCATCCCAATCCAGCCTTATGATGTGCTCCGACTCACATAAAGTAAGCGGAGGCAAAGATTTACATTTGCTGGGAAAATAAGTATGACAAAATATTAGATCCATTTTCCAGCATTTAACCCTAAAAAGTTACCAAATGGTATAAATCGTTATATAACTTGCATATGATTCGAAACGGGTCGTGAGATTCGAAATTAGATCGACTTATATGTTAGAAAATTGACCGGAACTGTCGTGTAGATCTAGGAGGGATCGAAAGGATCAAAAGAAAACAGTAGTATGGCCATTTATTAGTTTATGAAGGAACATAGCTCAGTGACAGATTCTTCGATCTTGCAGAGACGGTAGGCTTAATAGATGGAGTCTATCCACATACGATGGCAGGCGACGGTGCTGTGTCCAGTTCAGACCACGTAAGGCGAACAGAGAAAATTGGTTTAGCACCGAATCAATGAGGCCCTGGTATGTTGCATACTGTGGTGTCCGTACGCATGAGCAGTACTCAAGTATAGGTAGGACAAGTGAGACGTAAAGAAGCTTAGTGGTATATGGGACATCCAACTCCTTAGACCAACGTTTAACAAAAGCGAACACCCCTTTGGCTTTGCTAACGATAATCCCAATGTGTTTAGAAAAGTTCATATTATGACTGAATAATACGCTAAGGTCTGTAGCAGCAGAGCAGTAAGACGTAACACTACATTTACATAGTAAACCGTAAGTAAATAGAAACCCGTGTAAATAGTGTGTAAATAAAAACCCGAAAACCTGAGAAAAACCGTTGATTACACTTTAGAAAAATTTGTATTATTTGCATTGGTGTCTGAGCCGCTTTAAGCTAGCTCTAGGCACCTGCGATGTTGATGCGCACTTAAGTATTATTATTAGAATTTTCGAACCTGCTAAATACTATTTTGTATACTGAAAAAATTAATTGGATTTCTTTTTAAATTGTTTAAAACGTGGGCCGAATCAAGGTGCAAACCTTATTTTGTACCGCGGTCACCTCTTTATCAAAATTGCTTGAACATGACGTTTAACCGGACTTTAAGTGATTGATTGGGTCTAAAATAAATTCTTTCAAATAAAGTGAAGAGGACTTGTGTTATCATTTTACTTCTCTCCAATTATCCCTCATCTACTTTAAATATGCATTTTTTTTTGCTGCCCACCCTTAAGAGCAACGAAACGCAACCAACTGAAGCTATTAATATTTCTCTGTCTTACATACAGCAAGTCATAAAGCACTTCAATTAGTCTCGTAATTACATCACCAGAGGGTTCTCCTTTGCCATTTACCAGGCTTTCCGCTCGACTCTGGCAAGCGAAATTATTACTCACATTCTACATGGTAACCGAACGATAGACATTTTTTTTATTGAAAATGCAGTAAACAATTTACATTGGCGCAGAGAAATTCTTTGGCTCAACAAGTTGAGTTCATTATCCTTCTAATTCTTTGTACGTCTTTTATTGGCAGTGCACAAGTGTCCGTTAATTTACCCAGGTCAATTTATTTATACATAACCAACAATTAAGGCAAATAGAGAGGAGGGCAATTGCCATTTACCTGGAGTACCTGTGAATCTGGGCTAATTAAATTGCATTCAAACGCACCTGAGCCCTTATAAATTGCATTTGCAGTGAGTCTCAGTTTTGCTTGAAGGTCTCGATTCCTTGGCATGCACGTAGCAAGTGTAGAAGAAACATATGTCGACTCCATTGCATACAGACTACTCCCACATACATGTGTCCGTGTCAATTGCCAAGTCAGATGAAAGTAAATTGTAGCTGTAAATTGAGTTATGCACTTGAGTGCACTCGTAGGGGAATAAGTACAAGCCCTGTAAATTACAAACCTAGCTACAAATTGCCAACCAAAAGTGCGTCTTGGCATAAAAGATGAGTGGCGCGAGTTCAAGCTGAATCTCAATTGCGAAGCAGACTCCATTACTCCCACTTTTTGGCGTATTATTTATGTTTTATGGCCATTTGTTTTGTCATAAAGATATTTCATGAGCTTTGAGCATATTTTTTGGTTTTACATTTAACAATAAATTTGGCTTAGGCCAATCAGGAAAATATATACAAATTTTTAAATGAAATGTGAAACCAAAAATAATAAATTTACGTAAATCGAGTGATTTTTGTGAACCTTTCGCTGAATTTAAAAAGTTTTCATCCTTGATTTTAAGTACTTGTGAGCAGCTTCGATTGACCACTTTCATTGAAAAGTTTGACACTTTTTAGCACAATCTTACTAAAAAAATTGAATGTGCTTTTTGATTTACCACTCAGAAATGACATCCAAACTATAAAATCTGACTAAAGGAAGTTAATTGACAAAGAGACTAAACCAATTTTTTTTTTTTTATATTATTTATTTTTTTTCTAAGTTTTCTGTCACTTTTTGTAAATTTGGCAACTTTTTTTAGATTGTGCAGATATTCTTATATCTTATCTGTCTATGTAAGTTTGATTTCAGGTGTAATGTGTCTGATTATGGACGAGTTGTTTTGTGATGATATGAAATATGTTTGGTGTCATGTTTATTGAATGGGCGGTAGTTGCTAAGTTAGTATATTTGTCTGTTGGGAAGTTCCCTAGGGAAAAGTTTTTTGAGGCGTCGTCTTAATCTACATTCTGCTTTCTTTCGTCTACGTAGGAGTCTTCTGGCTAGTGTGTTGGGGTGACTTCTTAGTCTCTCCCCGTAATTAACTACCTGTTTATTGATTACGTCACTAATCTTGGGCACACTGAGGTCACTCTCCAAATGTCTTGTGCACATATACCAGGGTGCTCCCGATAGTCTACGCAGACACCATGACTGAAGGACACAGAGCTTTCTTAGAAGAGATTTCGCAGCTATTCCATATACTTGGATCCCATATCTTCAGGCAGGTGCTGTATATGCACCTTATTTCGAAGTGAGAGCTTGTTTCTGCTATAGAGAAGCTATCCCACTTTCTTTACTCTGCCATATAGTGACCTTACAAGCGCGTTGATATGGGTTCCGGATGTAAGGCGCTTGTCCAGATATATTCCCAAGTATTTATGTCCAGGTAAGTGACGTAATAGCTGATTGTTGAAGAATACGTCTGGACACTCATCATGACGAAGTGTATAAGTTACACTGACACATTTAGCTAGGTTAAGCTGAATATTCCGTCCTTTCGCCCATCTGCTGAATAGATACAAATACTGTTGAACTACATCAGTGTCATCATAGATACATGAATCTCTCGCCATAATAGCTGTATCGTCAGCAAATATTGCAATGAGTAAGTCTTGGGGGTCTTCAATGGGTATTGTTCTTCCGGTAGGCAAATCCAAGTGTAGTGAAAGTAGAGGGTTGGTCCAAGGACATTTCCTTGAGGCACACCAGCGCGTATTACCCTCACGCTGGAAACAGTCACTTCCAATACTACCGAGAAGGTCCTGTCCGATAGAAAGCTTCTCACAAGGACGTATAGTTGAGGCGGTAAGATGTTTTTTACCTTACATAGTAGTCCAGCATGACACACTCTATCAAAAGCCTGCCTAATGTCCAGGTAGACCGCAACCACGTACGCCTTAGCTTGGAATCCGTCTGGAATGAAATTCGTGACCCTATTTAGCTGCTCAGGGGTTTCGTGTGACTTTCTAAACCCGAACTGAAAAGGAGGTATTCTGCCACTCACCCCATGACACGGGCTAGAACACACCTCTCGAAAATTTTTGCTATTGTGGATAGGAGGCTGATCGGATGGTATGAATCGACCTCAGACGAGCTAAACCAAACCCACAATCTTGTGTAAATGCTGATTTTATGTTCCATTGTTTCCATCTATTCTTTATAAATTTTATTATAAACAGCCCTGAATGTTGTTTATCCTGACGTCATTTTAAGTAGATTGGTTTCTTTTTGTATTTCCCCGCCTTTTTTGATGATTATGCTTTCCTGTTGCGTCTTTTTTTGAAATATGTACTTTATAGTAAAACAATTCACAGCCAAGCATATGTAATTATAAATCTGTTGGCTGGCTCAGGAATATTTATAAAACACAATGATGTGTGAACTAGAGCCACCACAGAGAGAAAAAACAACATTGAAAATATATTCAGAACAAGACAGACAACAAGCAAAAAAAAATTTAACACAAAATGAAGCAAAGTGTCAGGCAAAATGACTAAATGATACGCCCCCGGGTACAAAAATTAACTTTGCCCAAAACAAAGAAAAAAACAAGTAAGAAAGTGGGTGACGCACGACTGTAGTCTACTCTGTACCTGGCAAAGTTAAGAAGGAAAGGGAAACAAATTCCATTTCTAACTCAAACCGGCAACTTCTGTTGAAAATTTCTTTTTAGGAAGAATTTGGAACATATTTAGAGTGAAGCTCGATTACGAAAGTAAGCTTTAAAAATGCTGTCTGTGCGACTAATTTTTTGGGTACACTCTAGAGAGCTGCACGAGTGATAAAAAGTAATAATTTTTGAGTACTACACGATGCGGATTAGGTAATTATATAATCGTTTGCATGATTATTAGTATTTCTGAATACTACTCGTGAGTATTTTCCGAGTACTACTCGTAGCATCGTCTTAAAAATTTAATATTAGAGCAACCACGCCCCTGCAATCAAAAAAAACTGGGTATGCGGTACTTTTTGAACAAACCTCCTATATTGAAAATAGCTGAATAATTCAGTTTCCCCACTTTTTAGATCACAATATATTTTGCAGAATATAATTCAAATATAATATAATTTATATTTAGTAGTCATACTCATTTGTAATCATACTCGGCGATTAGTAACATGTTACTTTTTTACTTACTCGTCCAGCTCTCTAGTACGCACACAAAAAAGTCCCTTTTTATATTCAGCATGCACGGAATTCAAACATTCCAACTGTGCTTAGTCTAAGAGCTCTGGGTTCGATTCCTCCCCAGAGTAAGTAGACATCTTAAAATAAAATATAAATTTGTTTAATTCGTTGTTTTCAGAACAAACCTTGGTGGAATGGGGTTTCTTCTGCTTTGGGATTGATGCATAACCAAAAATTTGAGCTCAAAAAGCAGCAAGTATTGATATCAAAAATTACAGTTTTTAGTTTTACGAAAATATCGAAATTACCAAAGTTTTTTTTTGTGCGGACGTCTTTGTCTTTGCAAAATCTGCCGCATTTGCCATTTGCCGTAGCAGCGGGGGGAGTGTTTGGAGGGAAATGTCCAGGCGAGTGTCCAGGCGCGTATTGAGTATTGCTCCCATTGCACCGAGACTAACTTTTCGGCAACTGACGTGAAACACACGCATAAGAAATTGCATTGTTTCGAGGCGCCGATTCGCACAATCAGACGTCGCAACAAGTGCAATTTCCTCGCTTCTAAGTATATTACATCAACAAAGTCTATGCGAATCGGCGCACGCCGTCTGCTAGTCACACAAGCAGAAGGCACAATAGGTGCAATGTGCACGATCGGGACATGTTCTCACATGTTCTCTTTTCTATTAAACTAGACGGATTCAAATTAAAACGTTTCAATCTAATTAACACAATCCATTTGATACAACAGCACATTTAACAAATTCGAATTCGACAATTTTTTCTTAAAAGCGAAAACCGGAACAGGCCTGATAGTGTGTGTCTCGCTTGTCGGCTTGAGCCTAGCTGATAGGGGTTGTTATTTCTGTTGCTGTAGTGGGTTTTTTTACCCGCTCTTTGGAATTTGGGTACCAATCGAGCTTCAATTCTAAGATATTTGGCATTTTTGCTTAGACTGAGCGATTCTCCATTGAGATTTGGTAAGATTTTAGAGGAAATCTTGTGTTTTCTTTTTTTTTTTCAGAAGAGTTCTGGAGTCAACCCCCCGATTAGTCATTGGAAGGATATCTAAGAAAGCTGCGATATTGAAATCTGTACAGTTTAGATATCTGACTTTGACCGAGATATTCCAATGGAGAGCTCTATCTTTCCGGTAGAGAAGGAGGTAAAGACTTAAAGGTATTTTTAACCTATCAAGGAGAAAAGACAATTAATAGGACTAATAGGAATTAATTTAACATTACACTCAGAAAAGAAACCAAGAACTTTGTACTTAAATCAAGTACGATCAGTGTCAATAGAACGGTAAGTACGAAAGTACTTGATTCAAGTACAAAATATGTATTTTAAATATTTAATTTAAGATTGATATATTAAGTACATTACGAACTATTTTTAATCCTTTTTCTTCATACTCTTAGGGCTAATTTCTCATCTTCTACATAGAGCTATATGTCACATAAACTTACAAATAGCAGAGTAAATTGTGAGCTTATCTGACACATAGCAGCTATCTGGAAGAAGAGAAATCGGCCCTTAGTAAGTAGTAAGTAAGTGTAACATATTCTTAATTAAAGTCTATTAAATTCTAAACACAAAACAGAAGTTTATAAAATAGGTACAAAATGTTTTTAGTTTAAGCCCATAAAATTCTTAAGCTATTCCCAATTTGTTTTTGAAAATATGCCTCTAAATTAAATCTAATAAGGCTGGAAAAATCCAATGGAAATGAGCAGGATAATATTACTGTGGTTCCAAATCTACCCTCACTCCATAACCAAAGTTCTAGAATCAGGAGGAAATTTTGAGAACGATTCGATTTAAAACTAATTCGCATTTTTCGTTGCACACTTTTTATATACCCTTGTAACTTGTATGATTTATATAAATTAGTAGCCTGATTCCACTGACACAAATATGTACATTTGGTCAAATGTACATATTTTTGACAAGGCCTCCTACATTTTCTACACCCAATTTCTATGGCAGCTATACTATTTAGTTGTCCTATCAAACTTGGAGGAATTATGTGAAAGCATAAAAAACTGATAAATCCGAGGTTTGGGGACGTTGAAGACAAAAACGTTTTTCTCACTGAAATAACATTTTCGACCGATGGTTTCTATGGCAGCTATATGCTAGAGTCATCCGATCTGGCCGGTTCCGACAAATGTGCAGAGTATTTGTACCAAAAGACTTCGTGCAAAGTTTGGTTAAGATAGCTTTTAAACTGACGGAGGAGATAGCATAGAAACAGACGGACGAACGGACAGTCGGACGGACAGACGGACATGGCTATATCAACTCAGCTCGTCATGTTGATCAAGAATATATATACTTTATGTGGTCGGAGATGCTTCCTTCTATGCGTTACAAACATCTCGACAATTTTAATATACCCTCTACAAGAGTATAAAAATTTCGTTTAAGAATGCTGTGTTAGATTGCTTATACCTCCATTATCTTTAATTTGATTGGTACCAAACTTAATAGATCGCTAACGATATACATTTAATATATGAACAATCTACCTAAAAAATTGTGTTCGGTGCGTTGTATATGGGCGTGGCAAAAATTGAAAATAAACTTGATCTGCCCGCCAATATAAGTAGTCTACGTTTCAAGCACTTTCAACCTCCAGCTCCTATCATTTCAGAGAGCTGCTTCACTTCAGCCTGTTACATACAATTCCACAAACTCATTACACTCTTTGTACCTTTAGTACAGAGTATAAAAACTTTCTGTTTCGACCTTATAGCATTTGGCATTGAACAGCAGGCGAACACTTGCCCCAAATACATCAAAATATTGTCCACGGTGGCCTGTCATCTGTTTGGCTGGGCTTTTATGTTCCACCACATTTATATTTAGTACATTTTCGTTATTTTTTTTTTCTTCTTGTGTCTTTTGGCCAAATTACGTTGTGGCTTTTATTCATGAATGGAATGCACTTGGGTGGGTGTACCTACATATAGACAAACATATGCCTACTTTTGTATACTTTAAAAGTTTGAAAAAATAAACAGGATGTGCGAGTTGTATTTATGACGTCAACTGATGATACGGATATGGTGGGTGTATCAAATCGAACAAACGTGAAGAATGGGCAGCAAAGTAAAGAAAAATATGACATATTTTGCTCGTTTGCCACAGCTTGTCATCATCAATCAGCTATTCAAGGTCGCTCACTGCATTGTACTTCCTACACTGATCCTTAAATTAACCTGAAAGCTAAAGGCAGGGATTTGTTGTTGCCATATTCCAGACACTGAGCTAAAAATGGCATGCGAAATCAGTTTGGCTGGCATTTATTTTTATGAATTTATAAACAAAAAGTCGCAAAGCCAAATAAATTATGGAAGTCCACACCGACTGGCAATGAACAACGGAGAATACACACTCACATATTTATATTTATCCATGGCTTATGTACCAGTGGGTACATATGCATCATACATAAGTATGTATATCTCTCGGTACGCATGTGTGTAATTGTGGGGCGAAAACAATTAATTTTTCAAGTTCATTTGCGTGGGTCGCACCAAAGGAACGGCATTCGATAGCTAAGACCAAGACCCTAGCAGGCCATAGTAGATACAAAACACGCACACACACATGCAGCCAGAGAGCAGCATATCGTGTATACATATATTTATTTTTATATTTAGAGAAAATGTATTAAAAAGAAATTCTGTTTTTTTTTTTTTTTGAAGGTGGCTGCTATATGTTAAGGTTAAATATATATAGGCACTGCTGAAACTATGTGTTTAGTGCTAGGCTATGAATCTATACGTATGTATGTATGTGTGTATTGTATATTGATGTGTCTGTATGGTATACTAGAGCATAAAGAGCTTTTCAGTTTTGCGGCATTAAAAACCATTAAGCTCTATTTATTATTCTGGTTTATGCTCTATGAACAAGAAGAGTATAAACACCTATTTGATAAAGTAAGTGAACTGGAGAGAATCTTTCCCTACACAATAATAAAGCACTGGATGGCCCAAAAACACAAAGCCCCATATTAAAGCGAGTTTTTTGCAGGGATTAAAACAGTAGCCGTAATCGTAAACTCCAACCGCTATTAACACTTTGAAATTTGTAACCGAAACTCTAATCCTTCATCTGCATGGCTTAATGTTTTAACCATTTCTTGGAATTCCGAACACTTTTCAAGTAAGATCGATACAATTCGAAAACTGGAAAAGTTCTCAACAATTTGAAATATTCAAAGAAAGTTTTGATTTCGATTAAATGCTGATGGTATACGTGAAACAATGAATACAAGGTAGTGCAAACACTTGCTCCATTTCGCATGCGCAAAACTTTGTGAGTCTGAGACGTCATTCGACAAATATGCATTAGGTTTTGAATTTCAGTTTTTTAGTTTTAAGTAGATTTAAATTTATTTTTGCTATCATTAAAACTTTCATTTTGGTTACCGAAGCCCAAATTTTAAAAAATGTTAACAAATTCAAAATTGTGATTCTGTGACGTAACATTGGAATTTTTTGTTTTACAAGCGGTGCCTTGCACTACCTTCTATTTTTTGTATCATGGATGGTATAGTTTTAAATTAGTATCAGTACCAGAACACATTCAAAATTGCTAAAGTGGCTGGTTCCGGCAAAACTGAATAGTTTCCAGCTTTCGACCTTAGAAATACCTGGTGGGAAAGTATCTGAAATTTTAACACTATTTTAGAACTCTGACAAGTGAAATAAGAGCTTTATTAAGTCCCTGTGTTACCGAATATGAAACGATGTCTTGAAGATAAAGAAATGCAATTGCAACGACGAGGTTTACACCTATTTTTGAGACTTTGAAAGATCCATCTTTTTGAAGGTGTTGGAAAATCTGTATCAGCCTTAGGGCGCGCGCACACATGCGGCTGAAAGATGAACTAACTGCAGAACTTAAGGCTCATCGTGACAAGTAACCACGCTCTGTGCATGCCAGTGCGCACAACAAGCACTGGTTTTATCTTCAAAGTTCAGTTGAAAGTTCAGCTTTGCGTATTCAATCAAGCATGTTTTTTTATTTCGGCTTGCAGAAAACTAAAATATCACGGTCAGCCGTCAGTTCTGATCGAACCATTGACAACGTTAAGAATTTTAGTAGAGGCGGAATCTCTATCTTGGACACTTCCGAGAGGATGAGTAGAAAGGGGTGACAAAGAGTTTTGAGAGCTGGGTAATGGCAAAGAAGATGTAGTAACTTCTCCTCCTAATCCTCACACTTGCAGCTTCTACAGAAGTCGTTGTGAGCGATGCCCAAGCGTGCTGCATCCCTGCCGATGAGACAGTGACCCCAAACAGAAGTGAGATGTTTTCCCTACTTTGGCGCAAAAGACTATAGGTTCGTTTCAGGTTAAAAGAGGGCCACGTGATCCTAGCTACAGCGCAAGTCGGAAGGTTATTCCATCGTTCCGTAGCCAGGCGCCAGGTTTCATTCCTTGTGATTAGCTTGTATGAGGCTGGGGGCATCAGAACCCTGTTTTGCCAGTTTGTCGACTGACTCGTTATCCTCAATGTTACGGTGTCCAGGTACCCAGATGAGGTGGATACGAATATGCTGAGCGTTGCATAAAGTTTCTGGTATGACGTTGGGAGGATAACAATAGTCTGTAATGGCGGAAACCGAGTAATGCCGATTTAGTATAGTTGAGTGTCCTAAGTTACCCGCGTTCCAGGCTTCAGACTCTCTTATCAAATCTAGAAGAAGAAGATGAAATATGGTGTTTTGTGCTTCCGTTGGAGTGGTTCGGAGGGCGCCGCTCATACATATCTCAGCACTTCTCTGTACTTTGAGTAAAATGCTCAGGACTGACGGTTTCCCAAGTGCTGGCCACCATACTAGAACTCCATAGAGCAGTATGGGACGTACCATAGCTGTGTATAGCCATTGCTGGGGAAAACTCCCATTTACGGCCTATCGTCTGCTTACATGAGAAGAGAGCAGTGGATGCCTTCTTTACTCGCTCAGTAATATTGTTGTAATAGTTTCCTGTCCAGTACTACGCCCAGATCCTTGGCAGTGTTCTTGAATTCCAAACTTATATTGTTTAGTTTAAGAGGGATAAGATATGAAACTTTGTTTCTCCGTGTGAAACAGCATTGTCATAACTGCTTGGGAATTACAAGGCAGCATAAGAGCAAAAACCAACACCATTGTGTGTGTGTGTTCCCAATAAGGCGCTTCTATTACTGCTGCTAAGACAGAGGCCAATAGGTTTGAGTGCCCAAATGCATTCTTTTCCTGTACTTAAACCAAAATTACTCTTTCTAAGAGATTCAAATCTTTCTTTTCTGCTTTTATTAATTTGTCAGTGTATAAATGCTTCGGCTTTCTTAATTCCATTTCAATTCAATTTTCTTTTGCAGAAATCATAATGACCATAATCAGGGCTGTGTGCAATTTGTTTGTGCCTTTTGCCTATGACTCAAAATTCTATTAACATTCGTTCCTCTGCATCAGTTTGTTTGCTCAGACTCAGAATACAGCAATTGCTCATACGCAGCGTTGACATTGTATGGTTTTTTTTATAATATCTTCTCGTCTCGTTTCATTTCATTTGACACTCAAATGCAATTGACAAATACAAAATCACATTGAGGACTTAATAAAGACCCAGGGATTGGTGCAATGGAAATACATTTTTAAATGGAATGGAATGCCTTTGACTTTGACATCAAATTAAATCCGGCGCTGTTTACCTTGTTATATATGAATTTTATATAACTAATAATTGCATTGGGTAATTTCAGAATAATATATATGTGCCGATGTGTCTGTCGAGCTGACGTTGCGGTATTCGCTGAAAAGTTTATGGCAAATTGTTCACTGACATCGACATTATTTACATGAGTGCAATATAATTAGCTTAATTATTGACCTCATTTCTCAAGAGGCTAAAATAAAGTAGAATAAAATATGTGTTTCATATATGACTTGGTGGGTTATTTATGATGTTGCAGAGGCAGTGTGATGAGTAGAGGAATTGCGATTGGGTGTCATGGCGTAGGCATAGAACATTCAAGTAATTTATGTATTATTTATTAAGCGATGGGTTGCTTCACTGATCTGGCATAGATGGATCTTAGACAACTCAACAGGATTCTCTGTTTATTAGTAGAAATTAAAAGCCATTTATTTCCTTTTACGACCAAATTCTTTAGTTAATTTTCGAATGGCCCCCAAAGCTACATCAAAGTAATTGCCACACTTTCGATTAAAATACAAAAAAAAAAAAACACAAATTGTTGCACTTGGCCAAAAACAAAAAGCCGTGCCAGAAAGTAAAAGTTTTTACTTAATTGAATACAACAACAAAATCTTGTGTATTGATTTGCCAATTGAAAAACCTTTTGCCAGGTATTTCCCAATTGTTCCACTTGTAATTGTTCGCATTGGTTCATTGCAGTTTCAAAGTCAAGTTCAAGTTGAAATTAAATTTTCAGTTCGTTTAAGGGCAAAATACAATTTTCTACATTTATGTAAGATAAACAAACAAAGTCAAATGGATGCTCAATGCAAATGCATGATGTAATAATGCAGGAAGTCAACAATTTGGAAATCTTAGATCCTTTTAGTATAGCATTAACCTTCAACTTTGCGTTCAGCTGATGACCTTCTTATATGTACAACCAAATGGTAGGGGAAGAATCTTTTCTTATAAACATTGAGGAATTTACTAAAATGTTTGGTCTTTTAGTATGTGCATGTGGGTACATTGTTTATTTATCTATTGTACATGGGCCACATGGAGAAAATGTTTTTCCATTATCAGGAAAGCAAATAAAGAACAAATAAACAGAATAATGTAAATGTGAACGAATTTAGTAATAAATTTTGCTATGCAAATTTTTAGTTAACGGAAGTATAATTGAAAATGTAGATTTTATCTAGAATTTTCTTTGTGCATATGTAACAAATAGTAAACATATGATTGAAACAACCGATTTCAATTAAATTTGGTTAAATCATTAAAAAAGTATCTTAAATGAACCGCGGTAGAGTTTGCTCAAGACATTAAAAACAAAAGATTATTCCACTTAAGTCCATATTTGGGCTAATGTTGTTTTATTTTGATGAGTCAATGATATTTTGGTCAATGGACAGCCCCCACATTTTGGATGAAAAAAGGCAAGAAAGGAAAGAAATTATATTTTTGCAAAGTTCCACTAAATAAAATTTGCTGATTAGCGCAACACTCTACATCAGGGTTCGGCAAAAAACACATTGACATTTTTGCATTACTTATGTGTGTATGTGACATGAAGTTCACATTCGGCATTGTTTGTGGAGCAGTGGAGCGACTAGCTTTTACTGTCGGAGTGTCGACTGCGCTGTTGATTTGATTTATAATCTATTTTTCTGAAGTTTGTCGCTACGGCAAACAACAAGTAACCGCCGAAATTTTATTAAAACGAGAGGCTCTAACCGACTTCTATATACCCGTTACTCATTGAAATTAATGTTTAATAGCCATCCTGTGTGCCTGAGGCCGAAAAGTATGCATCTTTTTTATAGATATTACGAATATAAATAAACGTCCGTAAGTACGATATCGATATCTTAAAAATTGTGTATTTCAAAAATTTTAAATAAACTTGATCTGCTTGCAGACAATAGGAGTCTACATTTCAAATTTGGTTGCTCTAGCTCTTCTAGTCTCTGAGATCTAGGTGTTCATGACAGACGGACGGACAGACGGTAGACTGTCAGACGGACATGGATATATCGGCTCGGCTGTTGATGCTGATAGAATATATATACTTTATATGGTCGGAAATGATTCCTTCTGCCTGTTACATACATTTGCACGACTTTAGTACACCCTTTTACTCTACGAGTAACAGGCATAAAAATTGTTCAAAATATACATACCATATAAACAAACTTCAAACAAACTGTTTGTTTGAAGTTTGTTTATATGGTATGTATATTTTGTTTCTGATAAAGGTTGTGTTTCGAACCTTGGTTCGGAACAAGTTTAATCCAAATATAATTGAAATGCAATTTATGTGATTAATATTCAAAACAATATTCTGAATTTCTGCACTTTTGATTAGACAAACCAGTTTTAAGGTCCTGTCAACTGAGACTTCATTCGATGGTGCTGATAAGACAGCGCATTAGCTTTAAGTTGTTTTCATTGAAAAGATGTAAAAATCTTTAAAATGTTTGATTTAGTCGGTTCTTTATTAGTGCCATCGCAGGCACTAATTGGTAGTCGCATTATCGGTAATCGCATTATTATTTGAAATACTTTGGTAAGCTTTAAAATCACGGAGATAACTTTAGACATCTTCTGAACGTGGCATCAAGGATTTACAAAAACCAAAAATTTTTATGGGTGCTTATTATACTCTGTACCAAAGGTACACAGAGTATATTAAGTTGGTGCAAAAGTATGTAACAGGGAGAAGGAATCATTTTCGACCCTATAAAGTTTATATATTCTTCATCAGTATCAACAGCCGAGTCGATATAGCCATATCGTCTGTCTGTCCGTATAAACGAAGAGATCACAGAGATGGTAAGAGATAGAGTTTTGACATGTATGGGACATATACTTCTTATACTTGCAGGCAGATCAAGTTTATTTTCAATTTTCGCAAAGCCCCCTGCCGCCCCCGTAATTTTGAAAAAGCGTCATATATCCCACAGTTTTGATGATAGATGGTTTGTACCTTTTAAAGATAGTTAGTACTAGCATTATTTATCGATTTGCCAATGAAATAATAAAGATCGGATGAACGATACTCAAGTTATGAGCAAAAGAAGGTTCGCAGTGCCGCAGCGCTGGCGCCATCTATTGTTCAGCGCAGCGCAGCAGCAACAGAGCGTATGAACAAACAGAGCTCAGAGATGGTAAGAGATAGAGGATTGCCATGAATTGGACACAGTTTGTAGATAGGTGGTTTGTACCTTAAGGACATATTAAGCAATCAAGCGCTACGCTGTCTGTGGCCTTTAAATTTTGAAAAATAATTTTCTGTGTGTATTTATCGATCTGCCGAAGCAATGATAAAGATCGGATGCACGATACTCAAGTTAAGAGCTAAAGAAAGTTCGCTGCCGATTTGAGCGTCTTTTTGACTTGTTTGATAAAGCCTTGAGCTCTTCCAGGGATGCTTTTTGTATATACTCATTCGAATCGCTACCCGCGAACAGCGCATAACTTCAATGTACTACGCCTTATTGACCGTACGACCTTGTGGTAAGAGCTCCTTATGCCCTATGTAACGGTTATCTAAGAAAATAATAAGCCTTGACATTTGATCGAACTTGGCGGGCTCCTCATTGTCATAATCTCGCCTTTCTTGGAAAAGCTTGTAGCACAAGCCGTAGTTTGCGAGTATTTTGGAGGATCTAATTACCTTTTGTACACCAAATTTAATGCAAATTCTTTGATCCATTTTTTTTCTGCCTGTACCCAGCACTGAAAAAAATGCTTCTAGGAACAACGTTTTTTTAGCAGGACAAGAAACAAATTGAAATTGTGGGCAAAAAAAAAAATATTTTACCGTGTTAGAGCGAGGACTTGTTGAACCCCGTTGTAGAGTAGTGTGCCCATTAGAGGGAACCAGCCAGATCAGTTGACTATATCACATATTTAAGTCGTCAAAATCGTAACGATAAATCAAAATATCGATAAGACGATAGGCGATTTTCCGATATGATATTAAATGTGGCGGTCAGGGCTGCAAATCCAGCTATGAATCAAACGATGTTTGAACCCAGAATTTCTACTTATTTTAAACCAAACCAAGGTTGAAAAATTCTGCGACAAAGACTTGAAATCGTGACAGTTGTATAATGAATTTGCATTAAATATTTTATGACCTTTAGAACAAGTAAGAAAGTGGTTCAAGCCCGACTGTACTCTTGTACCTCTCTCTGTACCTGCAGTACCAGCGCGAACATGGCTATATCGACTCGGTT